>JAODLD010000054.1:244641-257034 GCA_026781065.1 Mormyrops boulengeri | reverse complement strand
GGTCGGGAGCCTGTCCCAAGCAGCACGAGGCGGGGGGCAGTTCAGAGTGTCTTTCCGGGGAGAGCATGCAAACTCAGGCTCATTGGCTTTATTACTGTATCCAGCTTCCTGCTTTTTCCCCGAGTGGGAATTTAATTTCTGGCTTAATGACAGCAACTAGATCAATAGCGGATTTAAAAAAAATCACAATAAAGTTTAGGACAGATCGACCAGTTAAGGACTGAGTGTTCAGTAAGTCTGCGTGTGCGTGTGCACGCATGTTGGTGTGTGTGCGTGTGTGTGTTTATTGGTCATGTATATGGGACCTGATGTCCCCACGATGTGATAAAATAACCCGTTAGTTTGACGTTGCGGACACCATCTTTTTCAGTCCCTAAATGGGAAACTCCACCCATCCATTTTCTGTAACTGCTTGTCCTATTCATGGTCGTGGGGGTCTGGAGCCGAATGTCCCCACAATATCATTAAAAAAAAACTGTTATTTGTGGAGACCATTTTTTTCACTCCCCACAAGGGGAAAATCAATTTAATACAAATCTGTGACTGCAATAAAAAAACTGAAGATTCCAAAACACTTGTTTGGTTACTTATGGTTATGGTTAGATCTGGGTAGGGTTAGGGTTAGGGTTAGGGTTAGGGCTGGGTAGGGTTAGGGTTAGGGGTTAGGGGTTAGGGGTTAGGGGTTAGGGTTAGGGCTGGGTAGGGTTACGGTTGTAATTGCTGGGATTAGGGTTTTGCTCATGGAGAGTCCTCACAAAGATTTAGTACAAACATGTATTTCTGTATGTCTGTGTGTGTGTGTGTGTGTGTGTGTGTGTGAGATATTGCCCTAAGCCTAACACTTCTCCCCTCATGTATCCCATTCTCTTGTCCACACAACTTAAATCTGTCCTCTCTGGTGAGCTGTGTTTGCGGATGAGAATGATTATTCATAATCGGGAAATCCTTTGTGGAGATGTGAGAAAATCGCTCAAATTATGAAAATATTCCATTTCACTCTAACCAAATTAGAAACTAATTATAAATAGGCAGAATTAATTTGGCGAGAGGATGCTGTAGGGAATGTGAGAAATGTCTGTGAGAAAATCATTTCGAATTGAAGTTAATGGATGATGGAACATTTAAAACGGCCTGGTCCACGGGGACCCTGTTTATAGCCAGGCGCGAGGCCGGCACCCACAGCCGCCTGACAGGGATGGCCGTACTGTAGAAGGTGGGCTGTGAGCTGCTCCCTCACGGGGACGGAGCCCACAGCCGCCTGACAGGGACGGCCGTAATGTAGAAGGTGGGCTGTGAGCTGCTCCCTCTCGGGGACGGAGCCCACAGCCGCCTGACAGGGACGGCCGTACTGTAGAGGGTGGGCTGTGACCCGCTCCCTCTCGGGGCCGGAGCCCACAGCCGCCTGACAGGGATGGCTGTACTGTAGAGGGTGGGCCTTGACCCACTACCTCTTGGGGCCGGAGCCCACAGCTGCCTGACAGGGACGGCCGTACTGCAGAGGGTGGGCCTTGACCCGCTACCTCTCGGGGCCGGAGCCCACAGCCGCCTGACAGGGATGGCTGTACTGCAGAGGTTGGGCCTTCACCCGCTGTCTCTCAGGGCAGGTTGATAAGAGGCTGATACCAGCAGGAGGATGATCGCAGGTCGTCGGTTCTCTTGTGGGGGGGCTCACACCCCCAGTCCCCATAGCGGAGCCCCTGCGGTGTGACACTGTCCCTGTGGCCTCCCACTGCCTGAAGCCCACAGCTAGGCTCCAAAGACGACTGTCAGACTTTTCCACCGCTGGATCTGTCATGGAAAATGCATTATGCCTGCGAGCAGCTTTCTCACGAGATGCATAAAGACGGGAGGATGCAGCCGCTCTTATTTGGTCCGGCGCGCAGGGCCGTTTCCTCTCTGGAGGCGTATTAACGCATTTCAGGCACAGCCATTCCAAATATATAAATACAAATTCCGAGAGAGATATTTAAAGGGGGAAAATGACCTGTGTAAACAAGGCCGGGCCCGGATTCCAGCGCTTGTCACGTGACTCCGCGGACATCCCAGGAGAGCAGGGAGGAACAGGTCAGGGCTGCTGAACCCATTACATGACATGAGAGTGGATACCAAGCCATGGGGTCAACGCCCTGCCCTGCCCTGTACTGGAGTCTGGACTGTGGCTTCACGAGACCCACAAGTGCACACAGGGGTCACCATGCCGACAAGGATGTTATGCTGAAGATCCTCTGACATCTTTGGAACAGCTCGTTTGACAACATCACAGAGCATCATCTACCTCTGTGCTCTTTATCTCTGTGTCATTCACCTCTGTGCTTCTTATCTCTGTGCTCTTTATCTCTGTGTCATTCACCTCTGTGCTTCTTATCTCTGTGCTCTTTATCTGTATTGTTTAACTCTATGCTGTGTATCTCTGTGTCATTCATCTGTGTTCTGTATCTTTCTGTTCTTTATCTGTGTCCATTATCTTTTGCTTTTTACCTGTGTCTTTTATCTCTGTGCTCCCTTTACCGCCGTGTCTTCTGACTTCATATCCTTTGTCCTGCATCCTTTATCTGTGTGTCCTTTGTGGCTTTATGATGAAATGATACGCTCAATCATGATTATTTCTACCGGCTAACAAACCATTTGACCTTGGCTGTAACCAACATTGTCAGAAGATTTTCCTTATAGTACTTTTATGTTGACCTGTTAAATATCATTTTACTTGAATGAGTATGTGATGTGATAACAGCCATTAACATGCAGGTGCTGTCTTGTCACCAACATGCATTATACTTCATAAAGTACTGTGACATCTTCAGAAACGTTAAACCTGTATATCACAAAAACTGCATGCAGCCATTCTGTTACTCAGCAAACAGAAATTACTCTCATCATTTCAGATAAGTACACCTTCTATTTTTAGTACTTTTTGCATTAGAGATCCACTTCCCCCCCACTTTGCCTGGGTTCCAGGGGTGGTTTCTGGAGCCTATCCCAGCCAGCATGGGGCCCAAGGCTGGGGGTTACCCTGGATGCCAGAAGACAGGGTGACAAGCGCGCACACACACACACAGTCGCACACATGTGCAGTCACACTATGTGTGATTTAGAGGTGCCAATGAGGCCAAATGTCTGTCTTTGGAATGTGGGGGGAGAAAAGAAACTCCACATTTACTGGGTGAAATTTCAGATGTGAACATCAAGGGCTGTTTGTTCCTGTGGGCACGTTACCTGCTACATGAGGGGCGAAGGTATCGGTGTGCTGACAACAGGGCAGCAAATGGCCAGAGCTGACTCTGCCTGCAGTGGGGAGAGAGTCGCATGCGGCAGTCTGACCCACAATCTAGCCCGCACTGGGAACACAGTGACATGCGGCAGTCTGCCCGCACTGGGGACACAGTCACATGCGGCAGTCTGCCCGCACTGGGGACACAGTCACATGCGGCAGTCTGCCCGCACTGGGGACACAGTAACATGTTGCAGTCTGCCCGCACTGGGGACACAGTCACGTGTTTCAGTCTGCCCACACTGGGGACACAGTGACAAGCGGCAGTCTGCCCGCACTGGGGACACAGTGACATGCGGCAGTCTGCCCGCACTGGGGACACAGTGACATGTTGCAGTCTGCCCACACTGGGGAAACAGTCACATGTTGCAGTCAGCCCGCACTGGGGACACAGTCACATGTTGCAATCTGCCCACACTGGGGACACAGTCACATGTTGCATCTGCCCGCACTGGGGACACAGTGACATGCGGCAGTCTGCCCGCACTGGGGACACCGTCACATGTTGCAGTCTGCCCGCACTGGGGACACAGTCACATGTTGCAGTCAGCCCGCACTGGGGACACAGTCACATGTTGCAATCTGCCCGCACTGGGGACACAGTGACATGTTGCAGTCTGCCCGCACGGGGGACACAGTGACATGCGGCAGTCTGCCCGCACGGGGGACACAGTGACATGCGGCAGTCTGCCCGCACGGGGGACACAGTCACATGCGGCAGTCTGCCTACACTCCTCCGCCATGTCGCAGCTGCTCACGCCAGATGCCAGCGTGTTCCGGCAGCCAATCCACAGCACAGCTTCCATGGGTCACAAACCCAGATGGTACCGGTACATGAGCCGGGTGGGCAATACAGCCCCAGACCCTTTTACTGGGAGATATTTACGTGGGTTTGATGACACTTGTGGGCCTGCATTGTTTTTTTATCATCAGACTAATTAAGATTTAGCGAGGTGCAGTGAGGATTAATATCCTACACAGGGTAATGAAATGCAAAAACAATGGGCCGCCTTTCAAGGCGGCTGGCGGTGGGCCCCTTTGAAGTGATCTTTTACTGTACGAGCTGCTTTAACAAGGCTCGGTAGGAAAGGCGTACAGTTCAGGCTCGTTTTCTCCCTCTCCCTCTGGTCCCTTTGAAGTGGCGAGGGAGTGCTGTCTTGCGTCGCAGTTGCCGACAACCCCTGTAGGAGCCCGACTACCTGTTTACTTCCAAGGGCTCGGAAAGGCGGTAAAAAGCCACAACAAAGAGGCAGCCAGCGCTGCCACCATGCTGGACTCATTTTCCCGATAGCCCGGGTTTCCCGCTGTCGCTGGCCGCACAGGGGGAGGATCGCCCACTACGAAGAGAGGTGCATTATGGGTAAAGCAGCAGTCATGCCCGGCGGTCCTCTCCGCTCCCTGCCAATGGCCCGTCTGCATCCTGTCCCCGGCTTCACAGCACCGCTCATCCCTCGAGTTTTATTTTTTGACAAAAAAAATAGTCACCATTGCAAAAAAAATTCCATCAGACCTTTGACCTTCGGCGGGCATTAGCGGATGTGACTGTAACAAATGATTAGAGACGTTAATTTCACTCCATAACCAGTAAAATTCACAAAGGTCATCCATTAATAACGGGATAGGCTCTACAGTGAGGCATACGCACTTCCCAAAGCCAGCAGCACATTAAGCCACAGCTCACTGACCTGCTCTGGTGTCATTCCTGATAATTACCCATGATGCCTCAGTCGTCCTTTAATGACTACAGGCGATCGCAGCAAGGGCCTTGAAAGAGATTCTTTCAGGATTTCGCTGAGATCTCGACTGAGGCGAAACACCGACACCTTTACGTTCGCTGTATTTTTTATGAAAATACTTCTTGATGTTTGGGTTACGCTTTTGCGCAGTGGTTTCTCCTTTCTGAGATAACCAGATAGTCATGTAAAGATTTACTAATTCAGCTCTCATTATACATATAGGCCTTTGAAGACGGGCTGTTTGAAGTGCAGTATTTTTAATGCGTTCTCTGTAACTCTATCTTCCGGGGAATGTACGAATGTCATAGGAGAGCATCACCTAATTCCCGTGGTAAATTTAGCAGCGACTGTTCTGTTAACGGACGTCTTTCGGGGGAAAAACTGTTTGTACAGCATATGTGTCAAGGCCGAGTCGCCTCACGGATGAGCTGTATTTTTTGGGTCCGACGTCTCACCGCAAATTACGTTGACTGTTAATCTTGGTGATGAGATCTGTCTCTGGCTGACCTCGCCCCTTGCCGCCCCCGCCCCTTGTTTCTCCCTTTTTACTTTTCGCATTGCTTTATTGGCGTGACAAAAAAACAAAACAACTATATTCGTGTTGTCACACGGCATACAATGTGCACTGAGGATTGATGGCACTAGTGAAGGACAATACAGCCGTCTGCTGGTTTCCGTTTTGTCTCTTTATACCTGCAAAGTCAATGTTATTCCACACGCCCCCGCCCCCCAATCCTGTACTGAAGCGGGAGGCTCCGAGCTCATAAGCGCACAGGGCTGAGCATCAGCTGTTAAAAAATTCACCGGTTCACCAGGAGAGACGGCAGAAAGTGCCGGCTCAGCAGACGACATAAAAGCACGAGAGAGCGACGGGCGGAATCGTAAGCGCGGCGATGAATTCGGAGCAGGCCGGCAGGGATGACGCTTCTCTAAAAGCTGCAGCCATGCGACAGAGCGGCTGTAAAACACGGAAATAAGGAGATGTGAATGTCCTGAGTGAAGCGTTAAATCGAGAGCGGCTGCGAGCACCGCTTTCCCGCGGGGGCCTGTCAGAGCCGCTCTGCCATCTCCATGCCACTGATCCGCTGTAAACGTGCTGAGGAGCCCCCCTCCCCTAGCGGCCCCCCCCATCCTTCTCCTGACGTTATGGTGCCGCCGCACAGAATAGTGTTGGGCCTACGCTTCCCACACGAAGCTGTCGGCACAGGTCCCGAGGCCTCCCTTCCTGAGGCCTCCCTTCCCGAGGGCTTCCTTCCCGAGGCCTCCCTTCCCGAGGCCTCCCTTCCCGAGGGCTTCCTTCCCGAGGCCTCCCTTCCCGAGGGCTTCCTTCCCGAGGCCTCCCTTCCCGAGGCCTAGCTCGTGTCCAAACCCAAAGCAGGATGATAGTGACACCCCTGTGCCAGACGCCCCAGGGGCATCGGAGGGGCATGGATACCCTGACAAATTCATAGGCCCAGCATTTGACAGGGGCCCCTGAATACGTCAAATTATACATTAAATTGGGGGTGGGGGGGCAAGGTCCACCCCCTGCGTGCCGCACCTCCCCACGCTCCCGTTCCAGCAGCTGGGTGCTTTTTGCAGGCAGGGTTAGGGTTAGGGTCAGGTTTACGTCCACGCTCACCTGGTATATAATAACGGAGGGAGTTCTGACTGAGGCCGCTTGATAGTCAGTGCACTGTTTACAGTTATGTTTACTGAGTGTCCTGCAAGATGTCGCACAAATTTGTCGGACTGTTAAAAATAAAACGACGGTGCTGGGCAACAGGACAGCTTGTCTCCATGTGTAGATAAACATCCGAGGGCCCTGTGTTGCATTCCCATAATGCTCTGGCATTCTCCACACGAGGCCGCAATATAGAACCAGATGAAGAACGTGCTATAAGATCAATATTTTGCTTTTGACCACACTTTTATTCAAAGAGATTACAGCCATCAAATTCTCCATTTTCTTTGTCTACAAAGAAAATAAATTATGAGGCTTCAGATATGATAAAATCCCTCGCCATCTTTTCTGGGAAGTGAATAAAGGTTTTCACCCTGGACGATGGATGTTTGTTTTCTAAATTATTCATCTCGATCCGTTTGTGCAGGGGAAATAGCCAGAGGTTCCAATGTCGAAGGGTAAATAATACAGATTGCACTAACCATCCGCTCCAAGACCGCCGTGCCAGGAACACGCATCCGTGTGTCACACACCAAAATATAGACGGGAATGGCGCTTCACCCCTAGCGGAAAATCCTGTTTTGGGGAAGGCTAAGTTAGGACAGATGTTTAGTAGGTATTAGTGCATACACAAGAACCTTATCCTACACACCGAGTTTCCCTCATCCGTAACATTTTTTTTGTCATTTTTTTGTATTTTTTGAAGTTTAGGCAACATAATATACAAGGAGTTCACCACAAACACTAAATCTGACTACCTTAAACACGTTCTGATAACCATAACCCACCCACTACCCGGCTTCATAAGTAGGGTGGATCAAATCCCATCTGTGTCTTGCTTTATCTCTGTTTTGAAGTCTTATAATGCAACAATGAACATTTACGAGCAGTTTGTACCCATATAAGTACATGTGGATTAGCCCGTTCTATACGTTGCCATCGATAAGAAAAATTATTTTCCAAACCTTGATATGCAGATAATTTCCACACTTTGATCTAAATTGGAGCGCTATTATTCTGTCTAAAGTTTCGCTCCGTCAGACTTTAAGAAACTCCTGCGCTAAAGGGCATCGTGAGCATATCAGCTCTGTGACGCCTATAAAATCTGTGTGGTCTATAAGTGAACCTCGTGCAGCAGGAGCACAACATTTGTGTGTCTAATGACGCTATAAAATCAAGCCCAAACTGGAGACACACATCCGTTCCTGTGAAGTGTTTCAAAATAGGGCGACTATGGGGGACCATTTTAACAGGTGACAGCAAGAGAAGACAAGTGGCTAGACTGATATATGGGCCGTACATCATTGTAGGATGTGTTGTGCTTTCTCCAGGAGGGGATCCATGCAGACTCACATAGACGAGGCCTGTTAGCAAAGTGTCAGTCAGTCTCAGACTGAAAGGGGCTTTGGCTCCGAGGCAGAGCGATGAGGTAGCGACAGCTTCCTACACACATTTCGACATCCAAAAACAAGATGTCTCCCAACAGAGAGGCCCCCTCCTCAGTCCTGTCTCAAAGTGACAAAGCATATTATTATTAGTGTAAAATCTGACAAATTGCACTCCATGGGATTTAAAGAGCTTGTTCCAGCATATGGGGGGTGGGGGGGCAAGGGAGGAAACCAGTTTTAATATTCCCAGCTCCGCAAACAGGGGCACCTCAGTAGTAAGTGACCTTTCTGGGGTTTATTTCCCATGACGTATCGCAGGTAAAAAGCTGCTTTTTCCCGGCAGCCGTACCTACCAGCAAAAATGTTGTGAACACGGTGGAGGTGCCCAACCGAGGTCCGTAGGCAAGGAGTGGGAGTCAGCGGGAGTCACTGTGAATGATGTTTTGGAGGTCAAAAGCATCAACGCGTGGACCTACATGGAGAGAGTCATTCAAGACGAGGTGCTGGCCAGCTCACCTTGTCCAAAAAGGATGTTCTGGATGCAGGCCAGGATGTGGGCGACATGGGCAGCAGACGATGATGAGAGTCAGCGGAATAAGGAGAGAGAAGTGGATTTATGACACCATGGCGGGAGCAGAGGGATGTGTTGGGTGACCTGATGGAGCAAAGGATCTGGTGAGCAAAGAGGATCAGCGGAGATCCCTTTTAAGGATCATCTAGTACAAGGAGGGATCCGTCGGCGCGACATCAGCTTCTCCATGCAGTACCTTTAGGTAACAGCTTGAAGGAGACAGGGCCCTAACAACAATAAGGGGAATCTCAGCTTTCACTGTACGTACTGTTGTCACTGGCTAAGCTGTGAAGTCCCATGCAGAATAGCTAAGGGCTAGCATATTTAGCCAAGGGTAGTTTGAGTTAATGGTTCAGACCACTCACCATCGTTGTCTGTCCTAATGTAAATAGGAGAGTTAGTGTCGTTTCTCCCCACAATAACGCTTTCAGTAAATGGGGGTTGGCTCTCACAGTGTATCACATTTCCGTGGCACTCAATATACCTCCCGTGTTGTTAAATTGCTTTAAATTACGGTGTCGACATTTCTGCTGTCGGTCTGTTGAACGTACAAAGCCGTAATTTAAATTACTCTTAGAGGACTTTTGAGTGTTTTCAAATTGAACGGCAATTTACACTAGTTATGTCCACTGATTCCATTATAAAAAATAAAATGAAAAACGGGAGTGGGATGCGCAAAGATCTGACAGTGCACAAGACCCCAGTCCAAAGTGTTTCAGAAGGTATGAACCTTTCTGTAGGCTGCGGGGTTTTTTGGGGGGGGGGGGTCTTAGGGGCAGAACGCGACCCCTACGATCTCTCTCAAGGTTATAGGTTTTATTTGGGTCCGGGGTGATCCGATCCACACGTACATCACGATCCCGGTACCATCTGTTCATTCCTGATTTGCACGAACAGTATGACTGGGATATAATTACGCGTCATTAGGGAGTTGCGGAAATGCCATAAACAAAAAGATCGCTTTTCTTTGGTTTTCTCCTGTGTCTTTCAAAATCCCCCCCCCCCCCTCCGTCTGAGCTTTTTTTAAATACACTTCTGTAATTAAATGAAGAAGCGCTTTTAATGTCCAGATCTGAAAAACGGCATAAAATGAAAGCCCCCATTTGCAAGAGCAGAAAAAAGGCTAGCAGCCAAATACTTTTTAAATGGCTTGTTGTGTCGAAGCTATCGGAAGATTAAAAACATCTCTTGAATTACAATGACACATCAGAAAATAAAATTAATGCAGTATTTTCATTAGAAGGATTGAGTCCCGGAGTGTTTCGCTATCCATTAGGCGAGGAGGGAGCGGCGAAACACGAGTAAGTACAATGATCGTAGTGTCGGAGGCGGCTTTTAGGCAAATACACGACATCACACCGTGGCCCCCTTCAATTCAATCACGCCGCCTCCCGGCTACACGCAAGGAGACCCGGCCATCATGCATCCCCGATGTGTCAAAAAGTCGTTGCACTGCAAAACCTTCCACTAGGACGATCATTTTGACCGCACAAACAAGGTGATCATGGCGACGCCTGAGGAAGAGGCGCTGCGCTGCGTGAAGCGCGCCCTGCATGTTAAACGCGCCGCTTTATCAGTCTCTGCAAGTCCAAGTCAGCAGCGCCTGATTGTTGTATCGATTGTGAAAAAAATAATTATTTACCGAGTAAATTGTTTGCAAAGAAAAATTAATCACTTTATCTCGTTGGCTGAAATACCAGTGGCTGTAAATTCAGCGGCGCTCACAGTATTTTAATTGATTAATGTATTTTAGGGCGCTCGACTTCCGCTCTCCAAGGAGAAACTGCGGACTTGCATCAGCACGGCACTTTCTCCTATTCAACAATAATTACCAACAAATAAAAATATTGACTTATGTTATAAATGCAGCTTTTTTTAATTATAGAAATGTTTGTACTCCCACTTGTTCAGAATCACTCATAAGAGGGCCTGTTTAGTTTTATTTGATTTTTTTTCTTGAAAAACTTCAGGAGACGGATTTTGAGCTATTGTAAGTGAAATATTTGCTTTAATGTGCGGTCATTTACTGGGGTTTATCAGAAGCTGTAGTCGCCGCAGTAAATCGCAGTACAAAGACGGGCACATAGCAAACGATTTATGTAAAACCTTAGATTGAGACGTTTTTCAGAATTAGGAACAGCCGGTCGCATTATCGGTGTCTTCGGTGAAGTGCTTAATAAATTGAGCCCGGAGCACTTGTTCCCAGAACTACTCTTCAATCTCCTATCAGATAAAAGACAAAAATGCTTTAATCTGAATATGGGTTTCAATCAGGCTCTCTCGGAAGATAAAAGTAAATATACTTTTTCCCCCTCAATTATTTTTCACTTCATTGTATTTCCCAACTAGGCAAGAGCTCTCAATGCAGAGGTAAAGGAATTTTCCAAACCATCTTGATACAATTGAAATTTTAAAAAAGAACATTTAACCTAATAAGCATAATGATTAAACCTTTTACTTCGAGATCAAAGTCCGGGCTTTAATTAAGTAAATGAATTGTTTCGTAAATACAAAATGTCCGCTTCATAATTAAACTGTACCGCATTTAGGAATCGAAATGTCTCGTTTGTTACACAATATACATTTCAACAGATGCACTAAAACGGAACGTATGTGAGTAGGGTAGAATATCTAGGTCATAAAAAATAAGGGGCATAAGTTTTATTGAGTTGTTTTTTCTCCTCTTTTTCTTTCCTTTCTTAGTTTTAGACACCTTGCCGCCAGATGTTCATTATGTGGGCAAAGAAATTGAAGTATGTATTCCGGCACAGCGGGGCTGAGAAAACCGGGTTAGGGCAAAACTGAAAGAGTAAGCAGAGGAAACCGTGCAGGACCATAAACAGCGAGCCGCTGGGTCGACTGGAAACCAACAAACATTTGCACACTAACTCCGGTGTCTGTTTTTGGCAGTAAACTAAAGCAACTGGCTGCCAGTTTATTGGTACTAACGTTTTTGTTTTGCAGCTAAAACGATCCTTAAATAATATAGTTGTTGAGAATAGACCTGATGTGATAAAAGCGATCACTTGTGGTTTTGCGCGGATCAGTAGATCCTGAATTTACGATCGCTCCTTATCGCTTTTTTTCTACATGCAGGTTATAAATATTGTATTTAACACCATGCTTACTTCAGCTTTCAGTAAAAACGAGAGTGGTCCTTTTGTCGCACTTTTAATAATCTGTGAACTTGAGTACACCTGCGATGTTGTAGCTTAAAGTTATAATATGCTGACGACCGATTAATATTAGTATATTAATTATCCATCCATCCATTGTCCAAACCGCTTATCCCAGTGGGTCGCGGGGAGTCCGGAGCCTATCCCGGAAACTACGGGCACGAGGCGGGGATAATATATTAATTACAACGAATAAATTGCTATCTTAGTTTAGATGTATATGCAGTGACTTGTATTTTGCTGTTAATAGCCTATAGGTGTAGTGGTGTATATACACAAAGACACATAACTAACAATACGCGGACATGCAGGCTACTCTCACTTCGCTATATGGGGCATGTATGAAGACTGACAATGTCAGTGTAGCGAGTATTAACTGAGAAGTGGCTGGTTTTGATGTGGAAAGCCGTGTTAAAACTTGCTTAATTTATTAAGCTCTGGTGCCATCTAATGGGCTTCGCGGAGCCGGTGTTATGCCGAAAAAGGCATCCCTGCCGTAGAATGCATCCCTGACATAGAATGCATGCCAGTGTTCTGACGAGTTGAGCTTTTAGGGGTGTTTTGGGGGTTAGGGTTTTAGGGGGTGTTTCG
>JAODLD010000054.1:138727-155765 GCA_026781065.1 Mormyrops boulengeri | reverse complement strand
GGACGATTTGACGCTGCTCACTGGCCCAGGACATTCTGGACTGTTTACCACAGGGCAGTGTTAGCCGATAACTGGCCCGGGACTCTTTGGACGATTTGACGCTGCTCACTGGCCCAGGACATTCTGGACTGTTTACCACAGGGCAGTGTTAGCCGATAACTGGCCTAGAACAATTTGTGTTGTAATAACAAATTACTTCATCCTTTGAGCAGATAATGAGCTTAAATTGAGGCCCAGATGTACTATATCAGTTTAACGCTAACATTCAGTATGAGCTCTCCTTCTGGAGAAACACTGCAATGTGTTTTTCTTCCCAAATATAAAAATTTGATGTCAGATTTCAGTCTTATTAAACAGGTTTTCTTCCAGGGTTATAAAATATTCATAAAGCAATTTTCATTTGAGCAGAAGGCACTATGTTTCATTCACAGCTGAGTCTGGAGGTGGACACTCAGGAAACAGAGACCATCTTAGTGACAAGGACGTACAGCAGACCTACGGGGTCCATTTGATAACGTCTCGATGACAGGGATGTACAGCAGACCTATGGGGTCCATTTAATGATGTGTCAGTTACAGGGATGTACGGAAAACCTGCTGGGTCTGTTTAATGACATTTTGGTAACCGGGACACATGGTAGACCCGCCGGATAACATCTTGGTGACAGAGACGTACGGCAGACCTATGGGGTCCGTTAAATGATGTCTCGGTGACAGGGACATATGACAGACCCGCTGGATAAGGTCTCGATGACAGGGATGTACGGCAGACCTGCTGGGTCTGTTTGATGACATCTCGGTGACAGGGGCGTATGACAGACTATCAAGGTTCATTTGATGATGTCTCAGTGACAAGGACTTACAGCAGACCCTCAAGGTCCATTTGATGATGTCTCCGTGGCAGGAATGAACGGCAGACCTGCCGGGTCCATTTGATGATGTCTTGGTGAAAGGGACGTACGACAGACACTTGGTCATCTCATGATTAATGCCCAGGTTTTCCTCTTCCTCAGTTTGGTGTTGGGCCTTTCCCAGAAGGAGGGAATCACATCAAGGGAAAACTTCTTCCCGGCGACCTGCCAAAACCACAGAATGCAGCGGATGTGTCTGACCCGCAGGTTGGGCTTCCACTTCTTGTTTTTCACTTTTTTGCATGTACCAGCATTTCCTGTGACATCGACAGAATTTTTTTTGGTTGTTTCAGCAAATTGTCAACGAAGCTGACTAAGCACTTTTCAGTGATTCTTCAGAAGTAACAAGAAGAAGAACTAGGATTGGCTGATTAAACCGGGTGATATTAAGGCTCAGCAAGTTTCTCAGAGTCATACACAATAATCAAAAACTGAATGGCAACCCTGGATTATAGCTTTAATTTTAGGATCAAAAATGTTTTGTGTATGTGTGTGAATACAGTTCATTAGTAAGGTGCTATGTTAAAAGAGCACAGACAATGTATCTTAAATGTGTTCTTGTTAGAGCACTTTAAGATCATCTGTGCACTAAATTCTTGCTGTTGCATACATCATCTATTTCCCCTGGGATAAACTAAGTCCAGATCAATCTTAATTTAACTTGTTTTAAAATTATACATTTATGTTATTTAATTTTTTTGTGAGTTTATGCTGTTTGAGTTGGTGCCCCATCCTGGGTTGTTCCCTACCTTGTACCCATGTTGCTTCTGGGATAGACTCTAGACCCCCCCCCAACTCTGCATAGGACACCAACATAATCAAATCAGCCAGTGAAGCACTGTTGAAAACCACTGGCGTCTGTTTGCTGTCTGGTCACCTATTGATTGATAGAATATTACATTGGAAAATACAGGCATTGGAATTTTTATCTCCTTAAAATGAGTATAGGATATCGACCAGGCCCTACAGAAAATGGAATTCAAATAATTTTACACCAATTGAAAGTATACAGTATACAGGTGCAAGCCTGTGGCAGACGGCATGTCAGCTGTAGCCTGACACCCCCAGTTCTGTGCTTTCGATTCTCACCCCCGCCTCCGACAGTGCACGAGCTCCCCAAGTCTGACCAGGTGTTTCCTTATAGATGACTTAAAGTTTTATACCTTTCCCTTCATACTGGTTATCAGACCTTCATTAAGGTGTCTGCAGGCAGAGAGCTATGGACTGCATAAGCCCCCTGCAGCCTGAGGGGTGCAAGTCTTCATCCAGAATGCAGGGGGCGCTCCTGTGCTGTATCCATCTGTGAACCTGTTTGCGTTGCCCTGTGCTAGGCAAGGCATGACTGTCTGTGTGTCTGATGAAGAGCAGGCGCGCTGGGCCCTGTCTCGAGTCTTTGAGGACCAGCCGGATTACAGGTTGCCACAACCCAGTTACCATGTTACACGAACACTTATGACGGCACCTGCTCTATTGAAGGCCTGTCTCTCACTCTACAGCACCGCGGCTGTTTTCTGCTGGAGGTGTCCCGGCTGTCGTCCTCCATCAGTAATGATCACAGGGTGTCCAGTGCAGCTCCGCCAAGGGGGAAGGGCCCTCATTTTCTGTGAGATTGAATCTCAGATCTCCGACATACTATTTTTTCAGTAAGCAATCAAACCAGTGGCAGCGCTCGTGGAGTCCGGGAGACGGCTGACACAGAGACGGCCTGCCGAGTGATTAACCGGCCCGCCGAATGAGTAACCGGCCCGCCGAGTGAGTAACCAGCCCGCCGAGTGATTAACCAGCCCGGGAGCTCGGGCAGAGAAGGAGGCGCCAACGGGTCTGTCCGCATAAGGAGCGGGTCTCCCCGGGACCTGTAAATTACCCGGGGAATTAAGACGCAGGCACCCAGTCGGACAGCCAATTGATCTGCTGATAGATTACCCATGGATTCTGTCAGCTGAGCCAGGATGACGTGAGCTCATTTTTCCTGGTCAACAAACTGAGGGGGACCTTCCATTCCTGATTAAACAGGTTCTTCTGGATATATGATCTTGGTTTTAATGGCATATTCACTTCTCCGACTCTTATTTCCAGTAATTTGTGTGGAGATTGTAACTATGCTGTTGAGGCGTGAAGTGTTTATAGCTATTATTTAATCTTTTGTCACTGTCACTGGCAGAAATTGTGTTACTGCGGTTTAAGTGTCCGAGACCCACAGCTTATATGGGAACAATTCAAATGACCAAAAGGGAGATGGTCTAGAGGCTGTGATCATAACACAGCTCCTTCCCGTGTCAGCAGGGTTCGAAACTTTACAGCGGCTGTCTCTCTCTCATCATTAGTGCTTCAAGAACATACTATGAATCTTTCACACAAGTCAAGTACACCATCTCAGCGCCGTGTGGGCTTCCGAGGAACACATTTTTGGGGAGGCCACAGGGGGGATATGGGCCGAGATCGAACCGGGTCGGGGTGAAAATCCAATCTGGAACCCTTATGAGCCACTACCGAGGTCTGGGGGCTAACAGCCAGGGTGCATATTATTGATCGTTCCCATTTTAACAAGTAGGACATTTCCAGGTGCCCACCACCCGCTCACAGCCACGAGCTGCGGCATCTGTCGCATGTGTACCTGAGTCCAGTGATGACGCAAACGCCCACCACTCTTCTATGATGCTGCTACCAGCAGCCAAATGGTGCCCCCTAGCCCTTCTGCATGCACCTGCTCCCTGAGTCTGGCCCTCATTAGTGTTCATGCTCATTTACAACCTTCTCACCCTAACCCTAACCCTAACCTTAATCTAACCCTAACCCTAACCCCGCTTTGTGTCGCCACTCCGCTATGCCACGTGACCTGTGCTCACACCCACAATCCTCTGTGCTAATCATTACCTTTAAAAACAAGCCCTTGTTGTGATGGCAGAGATGCCATAAGAATTTCTCTTCGCTCATTCTGTGTTCAGTTTCAGCGGCTTGCACGCATGTCTCCGCTTCTGGACATAAATAATTAAAAGATTGTCTTCATTGTCTGTATGTGAAAGTGGAACAGCACCAACATGACCTGCTTCTAGCCTGCGTGTCTCAGCAAATTCTCCTTCAACTGTCGCCGACGTGATGACGGTCTCCAACACAAGGCTGTTTCTATCCCCTCCTCTTGTCAGCCGTCGTTACATCGGGCAAAACAACTTCCTTGTTGCATAGAAATCACAAATTTTGGTTTTAATGGGATTTTTTACTTGCTCCTACTTCAGCTAAAACTCCCCAGAAATCGCTGCCACCTGCAGCTAGTTGGCTTAAATATCTACCAATTATAATGGGTTAGGGTTAGGGTTAGGCTTAACCTAACCCTAATTATAATGTCCCTTTGATTTTCCCAAGCTGCTCCAGTCCTGAAAACTGTAAATAAAGTCCTTACCGGTGTTCAGTTGTTTTCTTCTGCTTTACATTTTTGGCATAATATCCTACTTTTAGAAAGTAATTCCGCATGCTCTCCCTGTAATATTAATAGATATTGTATTACCCTATGGTATTATCTATTTATTATTTCCATATTTTTTGTGTCTCGGCTGGATTCTATGATTGTAATACTGTGTCAAAAGTTGATGTTTTTTTTGCATTTTAAGCACAAGTGTTTGTTTTAGATACGTAAATGCTGCATACCACTGTTATTTTGTAATGTTATTAACAATTTCTTTTTATTTATTACTTGCGCGCCACTACTGTTAACATTTGAACATTACAAAAAGTATTAAAATAAAGAGGGTGTGTTTAAGAGCATGTTTATGTATTTGTTTATTACCATGATATGAAATTGGCTACCAAAAGCCACCATGACTACTGCAATAATCGTTATTCATAATAATAAAAAAAAGATTTAAAAACCACCCCAGGATAAGTGGCTGGAAGATGGATAAATGGTAAAAATAGTTATATAATTATTAATTATTATAATATGTTTGCTTTAAAGAATGTACCTGGCTTTCAGAGGGTCTGGTCATCGTGCTGCACTCCCCTCCTGGGCACCTTGTCACCCATGGACATGATGTCCGCCAGCGGACACGGGGAGAACACAAACAGACTCACTGGGTCAACACCACTGGCATTCATAGTGGTATCTAAAGTTTGCAACTCCTGTTAATTTCAGCTGAGGCGAAACAATCCGATAATTCTTTTTTCATCCAGCTTACACTCTAAGATGATCATGTGAGCTGTGTCACACAGGGAAACTTTTCACGGCTTGAAGTTTCACTACGATGCTTTGATCAGTGTGGTGAGTATGTGGCACTTTTTCGGCACCCTTAATATTTGATGAATCTTGTAGAACATTTGTGTTCGAGGGCCCAGCAACAGAAAAATCAGCTGAGGAGTAGAAACAAGAGACAAAAACCCAAGATGTCGCGGCTTTTCCTGACAAAGCCTGATTCTGCCACGCCCCTGGCCACGCCCCCCTGCCATGACAGCGCGGTCAGCTGACCGTGCCACCGAGATCCACTCGAAACTGTGCTCTTCTTCAGGGCGGTGCCATTTATTCTCCGACCTCATGAGCTCATTCACCACATTACATATCATGTTCTCTTTATTAATTTACCTGGCTAAATTAATAAGCATAATGGAAGCTTCACAAATCACGATCACTCTGGATTTCCCATCATGCCCTGCATCACAGCTCGCGTCAGCGCGGGTAATGTGATCTGGAAGTGGTTATGGCACCTCTCACGCAGAGGGAGCTGGCAGGAGGTGCACACTGAGGGAGGGAGGGAGGTGAGGCCATGCTCTGTGCTCCTCTGTGCCATGCGCGAGTTGCCATTCTTCCCCATCTCCCATTTTGTCATTCCCGCCTCACTTTGGTTGTTCCCGCCTCACTCTACACCAACAACTGTCACAACAATTTCGCCCTGAGGAAACCTGAAAGGGAAGAGTGTCTGCCCATCAGCCTTTTGTGTCGGGAATCTCCGTCTACAGAGAGACAAGGACAGGCTTCATTATTTATCAAGTGGCCTCTCAGCTGGCACGTTAAGCTCCCTCACAGCACAAACCTCACCCTTTTTATGGATTTTTAATGTGAAATATAACACTGTTGTGCCATGGCTTTCACTGTGCTATTCTCACAAGGTCTGTTTAATTAAAGCTACACTTCCAACTTTCATTATCCGGAAGCCCTCTCGGATGCAGGGGTATGGACCCCCGTTTTGGTGCCAGGTGGTACAGTCTCGAGGGGCAAGCCAATGGCCTCGCCTGTGACAGCTGCTCCTTAATGCATACCCCCCCCCCTCCGTGCTCCGGTGTCACTAATGAGGTCACCCTCCATGCACGGCTGCTTCGGTTTGTTAACCCTGATCAATCAGGCTCTGCAGACGTGGTCCCTTATTGGCCAGACACAGAGCATGCTCAGTTCACACCATGGCCACTCCTCTAATCTGCAGTGTGGAGATAAATTGGGATTTCTGGTTAATTCCTATTGAGCTCCGTTTGGATTTGTTTCTCCACGTAATGACCCCACAGAGAAATGAATTACAGTTGTGGCCTTGTAACCAAAGCTCCTCTATGCCTGTTAATCCAGATTGGATCAGTGAGTTCTCTGCCAGGCTGTGCTAACCAGTTATGAACACTGCAGTTAGAAAGCCGGCCTATTTTAAACAATACGTCTTGATTGTTAACCTGCAGGTATGCCAGTTCAGTGACAGATAAACATCAAGGCAGCTCGAAATGACACTGGCCGAGTAAAGCAGGCCACTGGAAATGACAGGATGCACTGCACATGCCCAGTGCAAAGAGTCTCCTGTATCATAGAGGAGATCTTAGGTATTATAGCCCTAACTGGTCCATTTGGTCTGCGCAGTGAGGTCTCTTTATAAGGTTGCAATTCCAAAGTGTCTTAATAATAATAATAATAAATCATCATCATCACTTTTATTGATCCCCGTGGGGAAACTGTCTTTATGTCTCCCTCAGCTTGCTCTTTTGTAAGCCAGCTGTCCGCAAAGGGCAGCCACCCATAGCGGCACCCAGGGAGCTGGGGGTTAAGGGCCTTGCTCAAGGACCCACAGACATGCTGAGGCTGAGTTTGAACCAGCAACCTTGCGATTACAAGCACACAGGCTTAGCCCACTGAGCCACATGCTGCCCCTTAGCAGAGAGCTCTAGTGTAAACCAGTGTTGCAGAATAGTCTTTTTACTGGCTTTAAAGCTAGCCATAAGCATGTTCCACTTGATGATGCTGAAGTTGAATTCCTTAAATCATTACGCCGGCATAGGTAAAGTGAGAGAAAGAGGGTCGGCTCCAACAGGACAAATGTCCGCAGCTCGAATAACTTCAGACACTCCAAAAACACACAGATATGTCAGAAGCGCTTTCTTAGCACAGATATGATTAGTTTAATCTGACGTTCCCTATGTGGAGATGTGTAAGCCCTGTAAATCAGTTTATAATGCAGGTTTGAGGTGATTTGGTGAGGTCTAAGCACTCTGCACCTGAATTTGGTTTAGCCTCTGAAGAGCCAAGCTCTCTTTCCCAAATAGATTCAATCGCAACTGGCTTGTTACCATGAACCACAAGAGCGTTATATGCCCTCACAACCACTTTGATACATACCATAGTATTATATACCCTCACGGCCACATTCATAGATACCGTAGTGTTATATACCCCCACAGCCACTTTGATAGAAACCATAGCATTATATACCCGCACGGCCACTCTGATAGGTACCATAGTATTATATGCCCTCACGGCCACATTCATAGATACCATAGTATTATATGCCCTCATAGCAACTTTGATAGATACCATAGTATTATATACCCCCACAGCCACTTTGATAGAAACCATAGCATTAAATGCCCCCACAGCCACTTTGATAGAAACCATAGTATTATATACCCTCATAGCCACTGATAGGTACCATAGCATTATGTACCCTCACAGCCACTCTGATAGGTACCATAGTATTATATGCCCTCACAGCAACTTTGATAGATACCATAGTATTATATGCCCTCACAGCAACTTTAATCGATACCATAGCATTATATACCCTCACGGCCACTCTGATCGGTACCATAGCATTATATACCCCAACGGCCACATTGATCGGTACCATAACATTACATAGCACTGGAGCCAGACATCCTGCCCCAAAGGCTTGACATGTGTGGCTGCGGAGAGAATGTACACGAGTGCTTTGCTCTGTCTGATGGAGAGGTGCTGAAGAGCTGCTCGCATGAACGATCGCTCACCTCAGACCAGAGGGGATCAGAAGTATGGCTGAGAATCTCTGCGATGCCCTGGCCAGCTGGGATGGAGAAACAGACGAGCAAGCAGCGTGGTGGCAGCACATCGGCTCGTAGGGGCACCGGGCTGTGCAGGAACGCTGTGGGGGCATACTGGGAAGGCTGGTCGATGGAGAGAGAGGACAAAAGGAGGGTGTCTCACAGTGCCTGTCATGGCCGCTGTCATGCGGGGGTTATGCTTGTGTCTTGGAGGGGGGAGGCTGGTGTATCTCCTGTTCATGGAAACGTGAGAATGGGGGTGTGCACTCCTGCGTACTGGTGCAGGAAATGGGACATTACAGCTGGCCAGTATGACGCAGCTGCAGGGCGATCAGATGCAGGCACATCTGGCAGAGCCACCCAGAGTCATCGGGGGGGGGGTCATCAGACCTGAGGGCCGTGTGCAGCATGTAATCATGGATCCTGTGAGGCAGCGGTCACAGGCTGCAGCTTACCAACATAAACACATCCATTCATACAGCTGATTCATGGTGCAGTTGAGAAGATCAGCAATTCTCTGGGAATCTGCTGACGTGCATTCGGCCAAAGGAAAATGATCTGTGAAGAATCCTGCTGACCCTGACTGCGAAAAGGACACGCAATACACATTAATAGATATGTTTTAAGGGGAAAATATGGCTTTATAACTACAACTAGCAATAACTCAATACCACTTACACTGCACTCTTTAAATGATGATGTTAACGTCTTGTAAAAAAAGAGAAAGGATAGAATCGGCCAGAATTCAGGTCTGACAAAGTTTCATCAGCCAAGAACTTAACTAAGTGAGAAAGCTGTGAAACGCAATATATATTATTTTCCTGCTCCGTTTTAATGACAACTGAAAGACAGACAGGTCTTTCAATGCGCTGCTTCGCGGATGGCTCTAAGGGCAGTGATGCAACTCATTTTCGCCATCTAGTGAAGAAATAGACGCACTACATATGTTCTCTTACGTAAGCGAATAAATTATTAATTGGTTTGCCGTTTGTAATAATGAATCCTAATAATAATTGAATCTGTTGTGATCAAATTAAGCTTTGGTTATTACATAAGTGAGATGACGAGCCTAAGATTTCAATTACATATTTTAAAATAGGCACCATGACAAATGGCCTTCTCACCAACGCATCCGGTTCGCACCCATCCCATCGACTCCATCCATATGTATGAGATTAAAGCGAGGGAATTGCCGCATTGCTGCTAAATGCAGAAAATGGATTTTTTGGCATTCTGGACCAAAGGCATTATCTTTCACCTGGTTGAACTTCTGAACCGGTTCTAGCTCTGCTATAAAGAGAAAACTGTTATTTACAGTGCAAGAACAGCGCGTTAAAAGCGGCCAAACGGGGTAATATAGAGAATGCAGCGTGTCAAACTGGATAATTACAATGGCACTGCTAAGTGCCCGCCGTCCATGTGGACAAACGCTCTCGCCTACAGTAGTTAGTGGCAGTCTATGCCAACAGCCTGGTGTTTTATCCTACATGAGTTAGGTCAGTGATGCCTAGTGTCAGGATACCTAATAAAAGAGTAAACAGGTCCTGTTTTAACGCTATTTACTCTAAGAATTTCAGTCAAAGCACAAAGATCCAATGTAAAGCTAAAACTAAGATTTAAGTTAATTTTATAATCGTAATAACTACATAAAGCATTGCGGTAATAGTTGAATGGTGCATAAGTCTTAAATTTACGCTCGCATAGGATATTATATACTCGAAAGCACCAAAAAAATCATTATAATTTTTTAGAAATACAATACGGGAAAACTGTATATTATTATTAATTAGATCGTGGCAGTGAATTATACGCGTACCTTGCCGTCGCTGAAATAAACAGCCGCTGTTTCAGCGCCATTCGCCGCTCCGCTGGCGCACAGGCCGCGTTTTGCGGACCATCGCGCACATTTAAAGGTCCGGCGCTGTCATCGGGAACCTGGTGTGTAAATGTCACGGAGCCGCCGCTGCCGGCGCCACCTCAAACGCCATGCCAAGTTAAGGGCTACACCGGGGGGTTGGCTGTATCCTTCGCATTTCTGAGACTGAATGAATCAAGTTTGGTGTTATTGCTTCCCGGAGACAGATGATTTTCACATTCGTGTAACTCCCAGGAGCTACAGACCACAGTACTCCGCTTTTAAATTGCTTTAAACGGTTTATTAACGTTTTATAATTGTTTCCGACATAAACAGGATCCCTTACTGTTTTATTCACTCCGGCGCAGGCGGCTATGAGGTGAGAGAGGACAGGCCTCCTCGTCCTAGCGGTACGTTCACTGGGGATTTAAAATATTGATCAGACACATCATTACAAACAAAACGTGGCTAAACCGGGGCACAGGTCATGTCAGAAACGCCAACTTTTATTTAAAATTTCGGTTAAGCTTTACATTAACTGCACCTTAATAACGCATTCATAGAACATTCATAAGAAATGTGTAAGTATACCTTAACATTCTGACATACCTTAACATCTTTAATACACATTATTATCATATAAGGTTTCTTAAGCATTATAATCGTATAATCATGTTTATTAATGTATATTAAATGTATTATCAGTGTTAATGTATATTCAAGCTGTTAAGGTGTGTGGGGATGTTAAGGCTTACACAATGCTCTATGAATGCATTATGAAGGTGCAGTTAATGTAAAGTGTTACCAGAACTACTTCATATGACTATTTTTTCACTGTTCTGTGAAGTCAGTTGTAAAATACATGTATGTAGTCATTAAATATCAGCTGAAAAGTCGTTTTTTTTGTAAGAGAGGCCAGGTTTAACCACGTGACATCGTTGAGTTTATTTTTTATCTGTAGGTGAAATCTTCTTTATCACATTACAATATGGTAGGGGCAGATTTTTCGATTGATATTATGTCAATTCAATGAGTAACACTGTAAACAAGATACAATGAAAAACTAAACACTATTAACAAGGAAGACTTTTAAATTACATTACAATTACAAATTGCAGCACAAATTAATACAAATAAGCAGTGTTTCACTCTTAAACCAGGATGTTTTACATACCAGTTAAACACTTACGGAGTTTTTATGTTCTGAGAGACTTTTCAGATTAAAAGTACTCAACACATCACAACAGCTTCTGACCCCACTTCAAATAAAATGATTTTTTAAATTATATATTAAATTATAACATTATAAGAAACACAGACCGATGCATTAAATCACAGTATTTATGGTTGCTAACCTGATGCTATTGCTCATTTACATACCTGGACATCTAACGATGTGGATCGCAGATAAAGACCTTGGCCAGGCAGCGGAGTACAGCCCTTTTCGTACTCCGCAATCATGGTTAAATATTGCACACTTTCATTATTAATTGTCTAAGACTGAAAGAATCTTATTATCAGCATGTGCATAAATATTCTGAGGTAGTGAGGTTTTTCTGGGGATTGACTTGAAATAATGTGAAACCAGACTGTGTGTCATTTGTGCGTATCGCAGGACATTTGATGATAAAAAATACGACCGTGCACTAACTGAAGCTCACAGGCAAAATATCCTCAGGTCACCGAGTGCCTTCCCCCCTGGCAGTCCCAGTGAACTCTGACCCACATGCTGGAGTCAGCTGACCCGGCTGCTGAGGGCACTCCTGGTCAGCTCATAGGCCAGGAATAGGGCCCCGTTGGAGGGGAACGCTCGCAGCACGGTGGGAGTCAGGCCAGCGTAGAGAGCCGGCACCCCTGGGGTGTGGAGATAGCACAGCATGGTTGGAAACACCATCCGGCTGGCGGGGGCACCAACTAGCCGGTCCTTTGGGGCGATTCCGGCCTGCTCACCTTCAGCGCGCAGGATGCTGACCAGCGTCGCCAGGAAGCCAGCCTGTCTGCCCGACATGGACAACACCTGGATGCGTGACTTCACCGAGTCGATGGGGTAGACAGCCAACCAGAAAAAGGAGCCACCTACACCGCCACTCACCACTAGGGCGGCGGCATCTGGGCAGGGGCAGACAGAGCAGAAATTAAATGAAAGGATAATCAGATGCGTGTCTTTTCCAAAATAATAGAATTAATGCCACATATTTTTCAAAACTTCTACAGTGATTTTTCTTCTGCTTTAAGTAGAACAATGTCACTGGAGTCACTGGAGTCTTGAGTGCTGCTGCATGCGATTTTTATCAGGGTTCAAACCTGCCTTAAGTCTGTTTAAACAATTTCTTTCACCAAATAATTGGTGTTTTGAAAACTCACTGTTTGTCATGGAGCCCCCGGTCTCTGCCATTTAAAGCCACTGTGCTCTGACAGCAACAAACAAACCCTTTGAGTGCCCCCAGGACACGACACTGGACTGAGGGATGCAGTAAATCCGGTCTGATCCACCCATGGCAGCTCGTCAAGTGTGTGACTATTTTTACAGGCGGCCTGCATTGTTTACGCAGGTCTGCCGGATCGTTGACAGCCGCCTCACCAGCTCAGCTCGGTCCGCTGACCAGGAGGTCACACTGGAAAGTCGCCCTTTAGATCTACACTGATCTACGCCTGTGTTAGTTTGCTAGTTTGTTTCTGTTGTAGTGTGTAAGTTTGAAATGCGTTGTCTTTGTCTCGTTGACATGGAGCACCTTGTGTGTATAATTTATATAAACTACAGATATATACTTGTTATCCGCTCTGTAGAAAAACACACAAACTCACAGATACCGGGCCAGAGGTTATAAAACTGCTGAAAACTCACACATACATAGGACTCCAAAACATTAAAGAAAATATTAAATCACAAACATTTGACTCGTTTGTACGCTAAATATGCTAGGGTTAGGGTTAGATCATACCTTCTAGGTAGCAAGCATCGCACTGCCTCACATCCCCGGTTACCCTGGTGTGACCTACCTAGGTCGTTCTTGGAGTAGCCGCAGTTGACAAAGATGGTCCTGCTGACCTCGTAGCCCCCGAAGAAGAAGAAGTAGCCCGGCACCTCTCGAAGCCAGGTGCTGGTCATGCCCTGGAAGAGGCCAGGGAGGCCCTCCTTCTTCAGGATGCTCTTCACAATGGACCAGCTGGAGCTGGGCAGAGGAGATCTTCAGTTTCTCTTGATTGCATTAAGCAGATGTCGCAGACAGCATAGAGATATTACTGTATGATTTTATCAGAGGGAACTTACACACGGCACACCAGGGAGGTCTTGCCCACTGTACGCATCTCATGCATGGCCTGCATGCGGCATTTTACCAGCTCGGTGGGACACAGCACCAGAGAAGAGAAGATGGAGGCCATGGAGCCAGCTGTGGCATTTTGAAGGTCACTGTGATGGACAGGAAGATAGAGATAAGGACTGGGACAGACAAGGAGGAAGAGGAGAGGACAGGGACAGACAGGGAGGAAGAGGAGAGGAGAGGACAGGGAAAGACAGGGAGGAAGAGGAGAGGACTGGGACAGACTGGGAGGAAGAGCAGAGGACAGGGACAGACTGGGAGGAAGAGCAGAGGACTGGGAGGAGGAGAGGACTGGGACAGACAGGGAGGAGGAGGAGAGGACAGGCAGGGAGGAAGAGGAGAGGACAGGGGGAAAGAGGAGAGGACGGGGGGAAGAGGAGAGGACGGGGACAGACAGGGAGGAAGAGGAGACGACAGGGAGAGGCAGGGAGGAAGAGGACAAGGATAGGAAGGGAGGAGGAGGAGAGGACAGGCATGAGTCAGCTGTGTGGACTGGGACTGGTGGTGTTGGTGGGCTAGTGGTTAAGATGCTTGCTCTGGACCAAGATATCACGGGTTTGAGTCCCACCTCTGGCACTACTATCATTAGTTCCCTGAGCAAGACCCTTAATCCCAACTTGCTCCAGGGGGACTGTCCCTGAGTTTAGAAAAATGTAAGTTGCTCTGGATAAGAGCGTCTGCTGAATGCTGTAAATGTAAATGGGACAGATAGGGAGGGATGAGGTCTGAGACAGGAGTATTGATTCATTTGTTTATACGGTATACTTATCAGTAATCCCGTTCACCTCAAACCTCACGACCTATGATGAAATCACTGACTTTAAAAGTCATTCCACACAAAAGGTTCTGCTTATATCATCTAAAAAGCTTATCCTGTGAACCTTTCACTAATTCACAGTATCACCTTGAGGTATGCAGACCCCATAACACTGTCCCACTGTCTCACCTGAGCTCGCCAACAGACTCCAGCCCGAAAATCCTCCTTGTAAGTTCTTGGCACGTGCCATAGCAGGCAAAGAGGACGGCGTTCTCCGCTACGTTGGACAGCAGGGCAGGGATAGTGCCCTGATACAGGCCCCACAGCCCCCCCTGACGGTATGTGGCCAGGAAGCAGTGGATGAAGCCGCGGTACAGGCTGGGGAAGGTCTGCAGCTTCACCTTCACGGTGTCGAAGGGCTGGCCGCAGGCCACGCAGGCAGCGCCCCCTGCCCGGCAAATGAACAAATAACAATATCAAAGCAGATGAAAATGTACAGTACTCACGGAAGGACCAGGGAAAGCTAATCAAACGCAAGTCTTATTGTACACAATCTTCAGCTCAATCCTTAGGATGGAAAAACTTTAAAATAATAATATTGTTGTTAATTAAAGTAATTAATTCACAGATTTTCTTTCTTAGAGGTTATTCTCTGTCTGGGTAGAATATCCTGGAAAATGTTATTGTTTTGCCAGCGCTTTTCATAACTTTCAAACTGTCCTGGCTGTAACTCTATTTTGAACCCGTAAATAATAATAAAAAGATAATAAGTAATTGTAACAAATTATTGCTTGTGTGCGTTTAACGCACGAGTGCAGAGAGCACGCTTACCTGCGGAGCCGGCGACGAGGTTAATCACAGCGTCAATGACGGGATTCGCCGCGCGTCTCTCCGCTGACATCCCGTCTTCATGACAAAGTTTGCACTGGCTTTTAAATATAGCTCGAGCAGCCAACTTTTCAATAACCATATTATAACGAAACAGATATTTATAGAAGTTATGCATTATATTATAATAGAACTATGATTCATGTTTAAATAATCGTGGATCGTAACCAGGTGTGGTGTGCACCAAAGTGCTCGTATTAAACTTAGCACTGAATTAAGTAATTTTTACTTACCGTATGTTTTCAGCCGATGAGGATAACACTGATAAATATAGTCAGGTAAAGACCTCTGAAACCCATTCTCACATTTGACTTACACTACATAGGATATGGAGAGAAAACGTCCCCGGATCCAGCGAGGTGAGCAAACGGGACGCATTTTGGAAACACTGTGGTTCTTTATCTTACTGTACCTGGGCACGCGGTGACGTCAGATGGTGTAACGGGGCCCCTGGACGCACAAGTGAAATGCGCGCGATCGAAACAAACTATATTGACAAAACACTGGGGAATAAATCAAAAACTGCACGGGTCAAAAGATACTAGACAACGTTTAAGGGTTTTTTCCAACGAATTTGATCCAATGTTTTCGAAGTAATTATGTGCCCCACTTTTCAGATTGTATTCGAATTCGGATAATCTTCCCACTGCCGTACTTAGGCTATGTGGTTATGGGATACGTTTTGTGTTCACTGTCCTGAGCTGTGCGCTGAGCTCATGGTGTCCCCTGTCCTCAACCCCCACGGACAGGTTTCAGGTTATCTTTAGGGCCCCTCCCGTACGAGGCCCGTCGGATTGCCCTACCTTTTCACCCTCCACGGCGCCCTGCCCCGCATGTCAGCTGCCACATCCAGCAGTACGGTGTAGAAGCGCTCGATTTGTGGCATGATGTCACCAGAAAGTGTGATCAGCTTTTGTTGTGTGATCGATCACACCATTTCACAACCGACCACTTGAGTGCGTCTAATTATCCATAGTTGACACTGAATCGCAAATTAGGCTAACCAGTTTTGAATAGGACCTTTCAGAATTACTTTAAATCAGACTATTATGAAGTCTATAGGTACGCATACGTAAGGCGATAGGTCCAGATAGTCAGAGCCGCACCACTGTGCGTCACCGCGGTTCCAGGATGCATGTTTAGGGGCGGTGACAAACCAGTCAATCATACTGGAACACGCGGTGCGTTTTATTATGATGCTAATGAAGTCGCTGTAACCCCATAGCAAGCGAAATTTGTATAATCAATATTGAAAAAATAGCACATACACGAAATAAAATGCTTAGTACTTGTAAACAACTTGTACCGCATTCATAAACATGGTCTGGTTTAAATTCTGACAGTCACGAAATGTTAACAGGTCAAAAAATGATTTCTAGAACTGCTACTTATATAAATATTAAAAAATGTAATCTGTATATGTATATAATTTTAAATCTGTATAAGAAGCAGTTCTAGATAATTATATGCATACACACATACAAGAATGAATGATTGGGGTGGCTATGAAAACTGATTATATCGGAGTGGAACTACTCACGGTGAAAATACAAAATGTTTCCCCTTTAAAGTTAGCGTTTAAGCTGAAAGACGTATGACCGAAAATAACCTGCCGACAATTTTTTTATATATATATACATATATATATATATGGACTTTAAAACGTCATGGTTCTGGCCCTTTCATTTTTACATCAGGGATACATTAAATAGCGGTCTAATAACCGGGACATAAGCGCATGGGCTAACGAGGACATCTGCACCAGAGTAACCCGCCGCACCCCCTTCAGATTTACTACTATCATAGGAAAATATTATGGTGGAACTAATATGTGTTCGTACAAGGAGCCGTCGCCGGTTTCAAAACACAATCATAACTGGTATAAAAACCCAGCCGGAGGCCATCTGTCATCCATCTATCACACGTGCCTCACGTTTAGGGAACATCGAGGAAGTAATATTACAGGTCCTACTCTCGCCAGTGTGGGGAAGCAATAAAAAAGGCGAATAGGATGTTGGGTTACATCTCCAGGTGTGTGGAGTTTAAGTCAAGGG
>JAODLD010000054.1:118132-129552 GCA_026781065.1 Mormyrops boulengeri | reverse complement strand
CCCCCCCCCCCCCCCCCCCCCCCCCCCCCCCCCCCGCCCCCGCCCCCGCCCCCCCCCCCCCCCCCCCCCCCCCCCCCGGTGAGTATTTCTTCAGGAAGCTGAGCTCTCTGTAGGGTCAAATCCTCTGACCAGTGCATGCCCCGAATACTTCGGAGAAAGCAAAACCAAGCAAAGTGCCCAGCTCCACATCCACTCCAGAGTCACATGCAGACAACCTTCACTGAAAGGTTCTCGTCTAAAATGTGACCGTTCTAGTGTGATGGTATGCACTCCACATTAAATTGTAACGACTTTAATTAAAGACGTTTAATAGTAAAGTAGTACACCGAGTACATAGATCTCAATAGACTTTCGGTTTCTTCCAAAAACAGAAATGACCTTTTGTGATCAACTATTCAAAATGTCTTGCTCGTTTTTAAGTTAGTCTCCAGTTTTATTTTTCTTCTTCCCTTTCGTTCCCGAGTATTTATATTCATTTTTAACCGGTACATTTAAATAGAAATATTTATGAATTGCCATCAAGTGAAACTTCATGTTACAGCAACAGGGATCTGTTATTCCGAAAGAGTGTCCGATACGCTGTGACTCACCGCCCCTAAAATAGCCGATTCGGTATTATCTTAAAGCTACAGTGATGGATTCACTGACTCCCCCCCACTTACCAAAAAATCGTCACACTTTCACAGGGAGAATCCCTTCATGCAGTCATGTCGTCTGAAACAGACTATCAAGAACAAGACAACTGGATCTCTGACCTTTATTCCCTGATCAACTATCACATAGTTCGGGCTGACAAGCGCGCAGACTTTAAGGAGTGTTACAATGATAAATAAAGAATGATTTCTGCATGTTAATAGGCGCGTCGCCCAGCCCGGAGACGCGGCAGTTCCGCTTTTAGGAGGTGGCAGAGAGGGGACTGCAGGGGCCGCCCCTGAGCGCCGCTGTCTGACGGGCACTTGCATGCTTCTCCGAAAGCTGACACATAAAGAAAATCGATGATTGTTTTTATTCGGAAATAAGCGCACAAACCTTTACTCAACATCATTAAGTGAAGCTGCAGTTATGGCTAAATGTCCGCCGTTACTTTTCGTAACAATATTTTTTGTGCTGGCTATAAAAGGTAAGGATTTTGCTTCTTTTCGTGAACGCGTTTAGTTTGCCTTGTTTAATGTTTTTCAAGAATAAAACTTCATTAATAAGTGATCGGAACATTAAATGTAATGTGTCAAACAACAAAGGTATATAGCAAAGTAATAGCTGAGTTTGCGATTCAGTTTTAACCCCACGCTGGTTTGGGGTATAGGTCGGGCTGGGGATGGACTGGGGATACGGGAGGCCGGGCCGTAACAACGGGAAATTAAACATTTCGTATATTTAAACACCGAAGCGGGTCCGATTATTATTATAAACCAGTGTACAGTCGCAAAACTTTTCCGAAGCGCTTGCAGTTTTGCCGGTATTGGAGTTAAAGTCGCTTTTGGTCCCCACGTTATTAAAGCTGACGCCGTTTCGTCTTTTTCGCCACACCAGCGCTAAATGTCTCTTTGTCCCTCTACAGGTTCCACTCAATTTCTGCTGAACAACTGTGTTGGAAATTTGGGTTTGAACGTTAATTTTAGAAAGTTTTGGAAATCCTTGCCTTTTGCCCGGCGATTATTTGGTTGGTGTATTTTGATAGTGCTTCTGGAAATGAATTAACCGCTTATTTCAGTTTGTGAAAGTTTTTATTTAATATTACAGACTGAGTTGTTTTTATGCCGTCGTTTAAGGGAATGTTTTGTACAGATAAAAAACAAAGTCTTATGTCACCTCAAAGGATTTGCCCAGTATACAGACGGTAGCACAGCTGATCAGTCACGAATAGACTGCATTTGTCTTACACCTTCATGGTTATGGGATCGAATTCCACATCTACTCTGTGTTTAAATTGTAATGACCACGCAACAGGCGTATCACAAAAGAGCACTTTAATGGACCCTGTACGGCCGGAGCCTAATGCTGAATCTCACAAAATAAACAAACTCGATGCAAACCGAACCAAAAGGACTGCGCCAATTAATGTTCCCCCCTATACACATGCTTGTGCGGATCCCGCCACTTCTCCTTCTGCCCACTCCGCAGGTACCCCACATTCCCGCTATCCCTAAAACCCCAGAGATTGGCTGTAAAGGGTGGGGGGACTGCCCTATAAAACATAAAACATTAAATGGCCCTAGTCCTCCAGCCGCTACAATATTGAGGTTTGTTTCCCAGCCATATCTAACGAATGTGTCTCCAACAAGCAGGCATTCCAGTGAAATAGCTTTTATGAATTTGGCCATGAATAGCAGAACAGGATGTCATTGTATTATAGGGTCTGTTTTGGAATGAGACTCCACTGATCAGCAACCCGTTTCACCCAGAAATGCTGTAACTTCGTTAATCAGCTAGCGGTCATTATAATGTTGTATTAGGTCTCAGCGCCAGAGAAGCGCTGTTCCAGACCATCAATAAATTACCTGTTTCACAGAGCAATTCTTCCTGAAAACCAGTTTGGTCATTTTATCAGTAGCATCGTTTGATTCGACTGAATAATGTTTGTCCACGGCAAGTTTTTTCCCTACAATTTTAACTGACATTTTAAGAAGCACTAGACTGATATCAAATGCTGGCAAAACAGTATGAATTTTATACGAAACACTACAGTTATTTTAATTCTGTTCTTTACTAGCAATTTTATCTTTATGTATTTTTTTGCTGCACCGTTTAGGACTGGGTGTAACGTCTCGCAGGGCACGGACCGGGAAAGCAGGCAAGGAAGAACAGGACTAGGGCAAAATCCAGGGGTTTAATAAAGAACCGAAGGGCACAGGGAGGAAACAGCACGTAGCACTACAATGACAGAACTAGGGAAACAAACTCTGACATAGACTTAAATACACTGATCTAACGAAGACAACTCGAAACAGCTGGTAAACACTGGGAATCCACACGAGGGTAACGAGTAGGCGTGGTCAACGAGGGGGCGGAACAACGAGGTGTGACACTGGGCTTATCATGGGATGCACACGGATGGCAATAAAGAACAATGACCAGCCCTTCAGCACCCTATTAAGAGTTCTGTGTGATTGGTGTCACTGACGCTTCCGTAAATGAAACCCACACACGCACAGAAGAGGTCCACACTGAGCACGTCGAGTCTGTAGCTGTGGGGGTGCGCAGTTATAAACGTAATAGTAAGTATGTCAACATAATAGACATGGCATTAAGATAGAGACAGAGAGATAGCTAACCACCTGATTGGTGGGGACAGTTGTGCAGATTGATACAAAGGTTTGGCATTGAAACAGAGTGTGCAATAAATAACTAGATTTATATGTAGTGTTGTGACTTCAGAGCTATCAGGCCTTTTAACAAAGTCAGACTTGGGCTGGGAGGGGGCTGCTTTTCAGCAGTCAAACAGTCTGGAGGTCAAACAGGGGAAAGCGGCTTTAAGCCTCTCTGTCCTCAAATTGAGGCTGCAGTAGCTTCCAGCAGGCGAATTGGACACGTTCGTGTGAGGACTGCCATAGTCTCTGATGGTGCCAGAGGACACTGTAAAGGTCCAGCAGAGACGGCAGAGCGGTTCTGGGAAGTTTCTCTGCTGTTTTACTGATCTACAGGATGGATTGGCGGTCACAGGGGTTGCCATGTCTTGCTGCAGGATGTGGCATGTGGATGTAAGATGCGTGTAATAGACTGCCGGAGTGAAACCTCATACCCACTTCCTGTAGTTCAGAAGCTGTGACACGCGTCTGCTTTCAGAGTTCTGCTCTGCCGAGTACAGTGGCTTTATGTCATCTAGCCTGGGAGGTGTCTGGCTGATCGGGCCCTCAAACCACAGCGGGAACGCCCCTCTGTGCGTTGCCGTCATCACCCCGTCCACAGCCAGACATGGCTAGCCAATCATAAATAATGTACTTAATGAAAAATCCACGTTTCTGAGAAAAGGTTATTCCCATTCTGGTTGGAGGTGGGGCTCCTGTTTGGCCTAATGGCATCACCATTTGAAATGCTCAGAATCCCTACATAATGGTTAAGCATTCTGTGCATTTGACCATCTTGCCTGTTCTGTGCGTCGTAGTGCGTTGCCAGGACCTCGACCTCCTTGACGCCATTGCTGACCCTGATGACGAAACACGTAGGTAACATTTCCTGACTCACTATCCTGGACTGAATGTCATGCACCAGTAACATCTCACATTATTAACAGTGGAAAGATGCTCCGTAAAAAATTGCATTTGGTTTTTCCATTTGTTTGTGGTACAGATGAAGATTCCGATAAGGATTTTAGAAAATCTTGATTTTTGTAAACATCACTCTTTCAGCTTTGCTTTCACTAAAGATGAGGGTCGATATTATAAATAAAGAGAGCATGTCTTCTGTTTTTATACAGCAACGATGAAGCCTAATCCAGGAACAACTGGAGGAGGAACGGGAGGAGCAGGCGGCGGAGGAGCTGGAGGAGCAGGCGGAGGGAGCCCTGGAGGTTCGTGTGTCTTTCATTTCTGGCTTGTCTCTGTTATATTCAGGGGATTCAGTTGGTTAAGCAGTTTTTTCCCCTGTGGAAAGTTTATTGGCTGAGAGAAAGAGTTGGTGATAGTGATGTCAATCTTTCTAGATGGCATGAAGACCATCACTAATACGCCAGCCAGACCCAAAGGAAGGCCAAGTAAGATCCCAGTGCATGTGACTTCACTTCTCTCCATGACCTTTGACCTTGCATGTGTAGTTGGTGCTAGATTGTAACAGGCATCAAAGTAATGAAAATTCACTAAGTTAACCTTCACAGATTTGACCTGTACAGCCATAACAGACTTGAATAATGACATCTACTGCCTGGAGAGTTAAAGCAGCTAATATGTCGGCTTAAAGGAACACTGTGCTGCAGACAAAAGATCATAAGGATGCCACTTATGACAGAGGAACTTCTAGGCAAGGACGGAACAAAGGCAAGCGCAGGAAACCCAAAAGAGGCTATATTTAGGCAAACACCAAGCAAAACAAAAGGAAATGGACCACAAGGGATCAAAGCAGGGTAAAGAGAATCAGGAGGCAGTGCAAGCTGGGGAGCACAAGCAGGCAGCAACATCAATGACTGGACTAGGGAGCTCAAGACAGGGAGGCACTATATACATCACTGATGAGGGAGCAGACGAGAGGCCCCTGGGGCGATCAACACGAGGGCTGTAGGGAGAGGCACCTGAGGTGATCCACACGAGGGCTGTAAGGAGAGGCACCTGAGGTGATCCACAGGAGGGCTGTAAGGAGAGGAAGGGTTAAACAGGTAACAGGTGTGGCGCATTAGAGGCACACAACAGAGTGAACGAGGGGAGGGGAATGCGGGCGTGACAATATGACCATTTTAAACAGGGTTTTGACTTTTTGAAGATGTGCTGATTGAACAGGAATGAAAGCAATTGGTCCTCAGCACATCACAAGCCTTCTGAAAACCCACACATAACAAAACCGCACAAAATACATTCACCTCTTTGTGAGGTAACTTTTAAGTTGTGACTTCTGTTAGCGTGAACACTGGCATCTGGCATATACATATTTATGCAGTTTAACTGATGCTGTTCAGCATTTATACATACATGTTCCTTAAGCATGTGCAGAGCCTGCCGCAGGAAACACGAGGCCCAAGGCAAGGAGCAGCCTGGATGGGACGCCAGCCCTTTGCAGGGCCCACACTCCCACAGCCAGGAACTCTGGGGGTTTCCAAGACCTCATTTCATCTACCTGTGTGTTTTTTTGGCTTTGGGAGAAAACCAGATCATGCAGAAACCACACAGAGAGAAGAGGGGGGATTGGAAGCCCCTAAGCTGGAGGCGTTAGGCTGCAGTGCTACCCACCGTGCTGCCTGCCCACACTCTCCAGAGTAATGTGTAGAGCAATTTTCCCAGGTGATAGGTCTAAGGTACTCCAATAGCCGACCCTTGCAAGCCTGTGGGTAAGGGGGCCACCGGCTGTCCAGGCTTAATGCACACAGTGTCACTGGTAGCTGGGATGTTTGGTGCAGAGTTCAGCATGGTGTGTCCTCCTGATCTTCATCCCTGCATCTTCTGCCCTTTCTGATCTCCCCGCTTCTCTACAGCTGCAGATGTCTGACCTGTAACACGTTTCTGCTGTCAGAGTGCAGCTCTTTGCTTCATTATTAATCAGACCTGGAAGCTGGTGTTCTGCTGACTAACATTCTCTTATGTCATCTGGAGCGGGAGATGTTTCTGAAAAAAGCTTAGAGATGTGGGAGCTCATTTATAAAAATTTCCATACATTCTTGTGGAACAATGTACGTATCTACAAAAACTCAAACGCTCATATGAATAGTAAACGGCAGCTTTATAAAACCTTGCGTAAATCAAGGTACGCACCATACAGGTTTATAAATCCCGTGTATCGTAGAGATGTTTGCAGGTGTTTGCGCTTAAGAGACTGGTGCATTCCCACCCAGAAATTACCGTAAACTGGCAATGCAAATTAGCCACGTGCATATAAATGCACACATCCTACGTTTACAAGGCCATTTCAGAGACAAACGAGAGGAAGAAAAAAGGATTTTCTCAGAATGTGAATGCCAGACTTCATAGTGTCCAAAATTGAGGAACATGAAACCATTTTTATCTGTTAGTGCATCTGCTGGTGTCATAAGCAACAAAATGTTGAATAGTGATGTGACTTCCTCAGTTAATAAGGTTAATAAGGACGGAAGTTAAAAAAAAAAAACAAATAAAAGATGGCCGGATTTAAATTCCGTTGAGCCGGCATCCCTCTTCTCTACATGGTTGATGGAATGTGGTTATGTGAATAACCGCTGTCTCCTGTGAGGAATACATGCACACATTATTCAAAGGAAAAGTCACATATACAAAAACTCTGGCATACATCTCATTTTAATATACATAAATGGCTTACATTGCTGTCTCTTAAAATAAAAGCATCACGCATGGATCCAGGTCAATGTGCAATGTAAAACCAGACTGGCATTACAGATGAGTTGTGCGTTGATGGAATGAAAACCGCTTTCTGTTTCACCAAAGCAGCTTCATTCTCTGATGGTGCTTCTATTGCAGTGTGCATGCATGCAGTCAATAGCACCGACAGCATTAGGAGAGGCAGACTTTGCTGCAAAGTGCACTGTTCTGTTTGCCTGTACATCTGTACTGGGGAAGCTTCATATATTTAGACTAGGTATTCTTACCATCCTGCCTGTTCTGTGCGTCGTAGCTCTGTCCGAGGAGTGTCTAATAGTAGATGTGTTTCTTACCGCCCTGCCTGTTCTGTGCGTCGTAGCTCTGTCCGAGGAGTATCTCATAGTAGATGTGTTTCTTACCGCCCTGCCTGTTCTGTGTGTCGTAGCACAGTCCGAGGACTTAAACATCTGGGATGCCTTTGACGAGATGGAGGATGAGACACGTATGTGTAACCCAGGCGTCTGGGAAAGCATGTCTTTTGCATGGTTCCTGTAGCCCAGCAAATAGAACATTGTGCTAACAATCATGGGTTCACATCCCTGGAGCATGTGATCCTGCGTTCACATCCCTGGAGCACACATTAATAGTTACTGAATAAATGTAAATGATGCTTTTATTTGCACGGGGGTTCGCTCAGCAGATATGAATTTGAAAAATAACCAAAACAAGGGCCCACATCGATATAAATGCATATATGTATGTATAGGTGTCTGGACCATTGTTGCTAAGATATTGTTGCTAAGAATTTTGCTTTACAAGTCACATTTTTTTGTAGTAGTTTTCATGTTGTTAGTTGTAAATTAGCTTGCAAAAATTTCTGCATATTGAAGGAAAACATTTGATAGATTTGAAATATCACTTCGTAAAATATAAAAATGTGTGTGCGTATGCGGTTTGATGGTCTTGCATTTTTATTGTGTATTTGTGGTTTCACAGGTAAGAAGTTAGGGTTAGTTTTTTTATTTGGTCATTTATATAATTTCAAAATTAATGAAACATAAAGAAAAATACTTTTATTACATTATACACACAATCACATGCTGTTGGATTGACAACAATGGGCGCTTTCACACTACTCGAACAATTTTTCTGAAACCAGAACCTTTTTCCAGAACCATTCACACCACAGGAACTCGACACAATTGCAGTTACTCAGAGACAGTTCCCAGATACCTTTTGTTCGAATACAAACTACTGCGGAGGTACTCGCAACAATAGCTTGCTGATTGGTTGACGACAAGCACCGGCGCTAACTTGGAAGTTATACGGAAGTGCGGGGGAGAAAAGAGATACAAATAGTGGAGCAAAAATTGAGCAGATGTGATAACACCTTTTTGCTTGAGTCTCCATATTTCTGCATCGGAAAATTAGATCGGTAACCCATATACTGTGGCATGTACACGGGGTAAGAAAGAGCCCAGACAAGCTGGAAAAAAGCACAAAATGACTTTTAAAGATGTATGCCAGTCACACTAACAAATCACACTCTCCATCGTGTCCACCATGCTGGCCGCCCTCACTACTTACACGCCACACGGTGAGCACACATATTATTCTCCACAGATAACATTAATCGTGACACATGACATTACTGTACACACAATAACGACATAATACATGGTGAATACACAGAGCTGTTTATACTACTCACACCTGGTGTCAGTCCAGCATGTGGCTGCTCTGCCCGACGGGCAGCTCCAGCACTGCAGTGTTTCTGCCTAATATTTACTGGTGCCAGAGGTGAAACTGGCAGCGCTTATTAGAGGATAATGTTACATAGTTTTGTTTTTTTTTGAAAAACTTAAGATTGATCTGCTGGCCAGATTTAGTATGAATATTATAAACATGTTGTGGGTTGTATAAATAAGATATAAATAAACGGTTGTGTCCGGTTTTGATTGCGATTGATCTGCCCGATAACTAACAACACAACTTGTTCATTCTCATTGTTTTGTATGAAATTTGTGTGAAGTTTAACATACGAGCTTTATGGGTCTCATGCTAAGAGCACAGTTCTTCTTGTGCGGTGGGAAAGCAACACACGAAAGTGGCCAGGAGCTACAAAAGTCCCAGGGCAAGATGGCCTATGAATTTGTAACCAGGCACCATGTTCTGGACCTTTGGCATGAAGGCGTCCGATGTATTCCCCTAAAAGCCCCCTCACCTCTCCCTCCCACCTAATCCTTACCCCTTCCACACACCCCTAAACCTCTACAATCGCTAGGACCCCTACACACTCTCCACCTCTCTAACAAAACATTTTTTAAGTCCCAACTTTGTGTTACTTGTCTCATTGTAATCAGATTTGTTGTCTGGCTGTCCTTTAACCCGCTAAAATTAAAGTAACACCGCTAAAATGTTGGGGCAGTTTGTCTCAAAATAAAATCCCAGGCCATCATCCATACAATGTGTCTGCAAAGTTTGAAATAGATCCATCAAATACTTTTAGAGTTACTGTGTTTATAAGCTGAAGTATCTTCTGCAGCTATGCTTTATTTCCTTGGCTGCCACTTAGCATTGCTGCTAAAATTTTGGGGCAGTTTGTCTCAAAATACAATCAGGTGTAGATATTCATCCATGATGTTTTTGTGAAGTAGTGATAAGGTCTATCAGATTTGTTTTGCCTTATCACATTCACAAGGTCAAATGTCATTTGCAGTCACTATTCCCTTTGCTGCTACTAAGGTTGTTGGTTCAGTTTTGGGGTGATGTTTCTCAGAATTTCAGACATTCCAGTTCTTCACCTGTGCAAGTAAAGTTTGCAAAAGATCTGTCAAATGCTTTTGAGTTATCGCACTAACAGCTTCAAGAGTCTAAGGCAATCCTACTCTTTGCTATCACTGTGTGACATTGCTTTAATATCGGTGTGATCTGTATCCAAATTTGATCAGTTCCAGGTCTTCACCATTACAATGTGTCTACAAAGTTTGAAAATGATCATTCACAAACTTTTTGAATTGTCATGCTAATGAGTGTCTGTGGTGGAAACTGACTGGTCCCAAAAACATTCCCAACCAGGGAATGCAATAACCTCACACATAATTAATAGAGAAGTCCAGCTCCATAGAAATTTGCATGGGTTTCTTTCATTGGTTTGGTGGTACATTTAAAGATGCATCTGGAAATTTTGAATTCTTTTTTTTCAGCATCACTCTTTCAGCTTTGCATTCACAGAAGATGAAGGTTAATATTATAAATAAAGAGAGCATGTCTTGTTTTTTTATACAGCAACAATGAAGCCTAATCCAGGAATGACTAGAGGAGGAACGGGAGGAGGGAGATCTGGAGGTTTGTGTCTGGTTAATTTCAGGCCCCTCTCTCTTTCCTGGAGTCTCAATTGTCAGCATAAGCCATTATAATGCATTATGAAGGTATTTATAGTGCATTACAGATAACAGCTTTGTAGGGCATTCGTAATGCATAATAAACATGGCTATAATCTGTTATGCCTTTTTATAAATAGTTACAGCCGTGTTTATAATACGTCATGAATGCATCATAATGCAATATAAACGCTTGTAAACACATTTTACATCAGTGCTTTAAGTAAAGTGTTACCGAGACTATTATTTCATAATTTTGTTTTAGCAAAACAATTGTTGCAGGATCTTCTAGGATCTCCTGGCAGAAAATGACATGGAGGGTATATTTTGATGTTTTTAAGCCATTTAAAATGCACATGCTAAGGTTGTGGATGTTGCCACTACGTACGAGTTTTGATATCAATGTTGGATGTTGCAGATGGCATGAAGACCATCACTAAAGCACCAGTCAGACCCAAACCAGTGGCAGGTAATATCTCAGAGCATGAAGGATGTGTGGGCTTCAGTTCTTACCTGCCATTAGTGTTCTGTCTTACCATGACTTTTGACCTTTGACCTTTGTCCTTGTATGTGTAGTTGGTGCTTGATCATAAAGGGCCTCAAACTACTAGAAAACCAATGTATTGGCCTTCATGAATTTGAGTCGTATAGCCATCAAAGCCTTGAATAACCAGATCTACTGTGTGGTTATTCAAAGGATTTTATATGTGTTCTTAAAGGAGCATCGTGCTGCAGACAAAATGGCATGAGCATAGGGCACCCTGGACAGGATTCCAGTCCATTGCACAGCCTACACTCACATAGCCAGGCACTCAGGGGATTTTCGAGACCCCTGTTTTACCCAACTACATGTTGCTGGACTGTGGGCGGAAACCAGAGGACCTGAAGCATGGGTGCCAAACTCAGCAACTGAAAGGGCCATATGAAAGGGCCATATGAATGGGCCATAGGAAAGGGCCATAGGAAAGGGCCATACGAATGGGCCATACGAAAGGGCCATACGAAATGGCCATAGGAAAGGGCCATACGAAATGGCCATAGGAAAGGGCCATAGGAAAGGGCCATATGAAATGGCCATAGGAAATGGCCATAGGAAAGGGCCATA
>JAODLD010000054.1:80036-97841 GCA_026781065.1 Mormyrops boulengeri | reverse complement strand
GTGCTTATTTCACGCCGTAAAGCTTAGACAGGGGACAGGTTGGCCACCACACAGGTCCCCAGCATGTATACCGACACACACTCCTCTTAAGGCTTCTGTCCGTCAGCAAAGCTGTCCTGTGATTTATTGCGCTGTAGTTTCAATACCGTCGCCGTCCCAGCTTCGGTCGTTACTGCCAACGGCGTCACGATGTCAGACTCCTCGGAGGGGGTGCTAAGCGTTAAAAGGGGGTTTGCAGGCGCGTGACCCGTGGTGGGGGCGAGCTGGGGGAGGGGGCGGCACTGTTGGACAGGTGTGGGCTCTGGGGCGACACCTGTGGGGCCCGGTCCGAAAGCTGGAGCTCCTCCAGCTTCTTCAGGTACTGCTCCTTAAGGGCCAGGAGCTCCTTATAGCGCTGCTCCATTGGACTCTGCTGCTGCCGTCGGGGGGGGGGAGGCCAGAGGTCAGAGGTCAGAGGTCAGAGGCAGCACACAGCACATGCTGCAGGGTTTGTGTCTCGTTTCATGCCTAGTTATATTATAAAAAGCAAAGCACCCTCAGAAATCACCTGCAGAAGAGGCATCCTGATTGAATACAGCGGCAGTCAGGCAGCACGTGCGCCCCCCAGTGGCCAGGGCAGCGCATGACGCTCCCCAGAACGGCATGGCACTCGTCCTCATTTAAGCTCCCCCCACACTGTCAGGCATTCGAGGCCCACATCTGCATCTCTGCACCATGACGCTTAAAAAGGCCGCTGCTTCTGTTCCTGTATTTTCAGTGGGTTCATTTAACCAGCAAGATGAAGCCAATATACATCCACGGTTCCTCTTCTTTTCTGGGGACCAGCACACAGACTGTGTTGCCTACTGGTGCCTCAATGGACTGACCCACTTTCTGCTCAAACCTCCACTCCTCCTCAGAGATCCGGACAGTCTATCTGCAGGAACCTGACGACCAAATCTGACTGCTTATGGTTCCCGAAAATGGGACACTTTCCGATTTAAACCAAACAGGTAGTTACACCCCTTACAACTCCATTTCTAGCACACCTGTCCCATTTTGGTATTATAGCAAATTTGCTTTTGTTCTGAAGCACTCAGATTTTTATTCTAAATAGTATTAAAAAATAGTATTTCCTTTACATTGTTTACTTTAATAGCCCCTAGGTGCTGCCAGCATCCTATTGTTAAGGAATCATGCTGCTTTGGATCTGGGAGTAAGCAGGACAGACTGCCATGACACCTCTCCTTACCGCAGTGCCATCGAGCTGAGACCCTGGCTCTGTGATCACGATCGCTGGCTACAAAGGCATCCTAATGACACATTAACAGGCCACACATGGGCCCAACCCCTCAGAGCACCTCTGCTCTTGCTGCCCACATATAGCACCCACGGGAAGGCGCCCAGGGGAATGGTAGGTCTCAAACTGCAGAGTGAGACCCTTCACTTGGGGAATCACAGAGAACACAAAACCGGGACAGCGTGTGGCTCAGTGGGCTAAGTCTGTGTGCATATGATCAGAAGGTCACCGGTTCAAACCCAGCGTCAGCACGTCTGCGGGTCCTTGAGCAAGGCCCTTAACCCCCAGCTCCCTGGGCGCCCCAACAGGTGGCAGCCCTTCGCGGACAACTTACTCAGCGAAGAGCAAGTTGAGGGAGGCGTAAAAGAGAATTTCCCCACGGGGATCAATAAAGTATCTATTATTACTTCTTACAGTATTTCAGAAATCTTCTTTTCAATGGGGGCTGGAATACATTTGCTGGGCGAAATGAATCTTAACACTGTAAAATCATGGAGGAACCAGCAGCTAACAGTAAGTTTTACTTTAAGCTAACCGTAGAAGACAGGATGTGGCCAGTGTGAGACACAGGGCTTAAGTTACGGCAAATACATGCTCAGAGCGACACGGCACAGGCATCAGCGTTACTGGCACAGGTCACATGGTGCCCTCCCTCCAATACCTGCTGCCGGATGCGTGGATTCCATCGGATGTAGTAGGACACCCAGAGCTCCAGGTGCCGCATGCTGGCCACAGGGTAGAGCACGTGGCTGAGGTCCACTGTGAAGAAGGGGTTGCTGTAAGCGGACAGGTCGCTGTTGATGAAGGACCACAGGGACACCGTCTTCTTCTTAACCTCCTGAAAGAGTCACATAACCGTTACACCGTCACTGCAGCGCCCTCGTGTGACTGCGGGGGACTGAGGTACATGCCGGTGGGAGGGCGGGGCCTTACGCTGGCTTCCCGCATGCTCTCGCAGTTGAACAGGAATGTCCCAAAGCGGCAGCTGTATAGGTGGTCCAGCAGGGTCACCAAGAAGTGCTCGTTGAACTCGAACGCTGTGGGGAACTGAAAAGCCAGGAAAGCGTTACCTAGCCGCAGGAGCATGAACGCGCGCGGTCAGGCGAGCGCGGAGCTCAGCATCTCACCTGCTTGGTCATCTGCCACACACAATCCACAAACTGCAGGAAGATGGGAGAGCGGTCAGCATCGGCGTGGTTCTTATCGCCATGGCCGATCCTCTGCAGACACAGAGAGGCGATCAGGGTCCCCCTTGCACCCTGGCCCCTCCCACAAGCCCCGAGGGAGCGCAGGGCAGCAAGGAGCCCATGACATGTGTTTACTTAACAGGACCGTGTGGACAGGGTGTGGGAACCCCCCCACGCCGAACTGGGGGCAGCAGCCCTAAGCTCAGCACCAGCACTCAGTCAGATGTAGGGAGTCGAAATAACAGCAAGCTTGAGGCCCAGAAGGAGGTAAGGGTTAGGGTTAGGGTAAGGGTTAGGGTTAGGATTAGCAGGAGAAGCCAAACAAGGTCATGTGGATAAGGGACAACAAAAAATCACAAACTTCACAGAGCACAAATTTACAGGGGACCCAGTAGGTACGAGTATCACAGCAACAAGGGATGGACGCCTTGCGGACACTGTGCTCACATGCAGCGCAGGAACACGACATTCTGCACCAAATATCACCGCAGGAATGCGGGATCACCAGTACCATCCTCGTAATCTTTATTTGCTTAAATGAATGCTTCGTGTTAACCTCTACTGGAAGGGGCCTGCCGCTCTCAGCACAACATGCACACTCATGACGCGGTTTCCAAATCCGGCAGAGGCGACCCTTCCGACGGCCAGCAGGGCGGCGACAGCCACTCACAGACGCGAACTTGTGCCCGAAGCTGAGCCACTCCTTCTCCAGCAGCGCCTGGAAGCCCCTCAGCGTGCGGTAGTAGCCGTCCAGCATGAGCATGGCCAGCGAGCTCAGCTGGGCAGTGCGGTCCCAGCCGTCGCTGCAGTGCACCACCACCGAGCTGCCTGACGAGATCCTGTCTGCCACCTGGATGGCCCCCGAGAGCACCAGCTGGGGGCGGGAGGTAAACGGGGAGGTCAGTGGGGGAGACCATGGAGCTGGGCATGGGGAGTCGGTGTGCACACTCACTGACGAAATAGCAGCTTAATGGGAGGCAGCATTCCTTACATCTGTTACAATAATGCTTAGTAATGCAGAGTGGCAGCTAGCTGGAGTAGAGAGAATATGGGGCTTGGAACCCACTGAAATTCAGGTTCCCTGTAAGAAGTAAAACAGATACCAGCTAATGGACAAAAACAAAAGCAAAGCACCTGAACTTCTGAATGAACCAGGCCAGTTCCTGCTTACACTCAGGAGCCACTGCGTCAGGCTTTAACGGTCGGGCTACAATGACAATTTCAGCTGAGAGAGCTCAGCATCCGAAGCAGCCGGTGAGGAAGAAGTGCTTCGTCCAGCATGCAGAGAGCCCCAGCATCATCCAGGTACCTTGATGTGCTCTAGCCAGTGCGTGGACTCCAGGCTGGACAGCCAGTGCGACTCCTCCACGTTGGGGTACACGATGTCCTTCAGCTTCTTTAGAGACTCGCGCATCACATGTATATTGTGGATGTCCAGGAACACCAGCTCGGCATTCTGGTAAGCGTCTTCACCCTCATACCCACCACCTGTGGCCTGCAAGCAGTTTGAGGCACATAAAGACCGGCAGGCAGAGAGACAGACAGGCAGACACAGATGGAGACAGGCAGGCAGACACGGAGAGAGAGGCAGGCAGATGGAGACAGAGGAAGAGAGACAGGCAGACAGAGAGGTAGAGAGACAGGCAGAGAGACAGACAGGCAGACACAGAGAGAGAGGCAGGCAGACGGAGACAGAGGAAGAGAGATAGAGACAGACGGACAGCGAGGGTGAGACAGACAAGAACACAGACACAGGTGGACAGACAGACAGGCGGACAGACAGACAGGCGGACAGACAGACAGGCAGACAGGCAGACAGACAGACAGGCGGACAGGCGGACAGACGCACAGACACAGAGAAACACAAGACATGATCTGCCCCCCCAATCAGCTCCTGCCTTGTTGGCGACGGCGTTGACGTTGGGCCGCGCATCGAAGATGGTGAGCTTGCTGGTCGTCCTGTTGGTAGAGCGGATGAGCTCCAGGTAGCGCTCGTCATCACGGTTACGTTTCCCCCCCATGCCAACCAGGGGCTGGCTGCAGCGCGTGATCACGGCCTGGTTTTCCGGGTGTATCCACGACAGCACCTGGGACCGGGGGGAGGGTGCAGGTAAGGAGGCGATCGTGAAGAAGCCTCACAGAGAGACAGTAACGCGAGGGACTCACGGGAATCCGGCCACGGGAACGGAAGGTGGCCACCCTGCGCAGGTCCTCGTCGGAGGCTGTGTACGGGACGACCAGGATGCTGGGATAGGTGTCGCACAGCTCGTAGGTGCCGTTTAAGAAGGTGATCCTCCACTGATCATTAGGCAGGCCCTAGGGGCATGAGAACAAAGGCTGAGAAGAGGAAGTCTAACAGGAGGACATGAAGAGAGGAAGCGAAACACAGCATCAACAGAAGAAAAAGGGAAGATTAAATACAACACTGAAGAGCAGGAGAAATAAACATTTAAATGAAGATACTCAGGGAGGCTAAAAGTGGATTGAGAGTGAAACCTCACTGTGGATTGACTGAGTCACCAAAAATAACAGCCGGGAAAACACACAGATACGAAGAACGGGTGGGGAGGGTCACCATATCAAAAAGGGCCCCACCTGTCGCCTGAATTCCTGCATGGGGTTGTAAACGTTCCAGCCATTTTCCGGAAACTTCTCCTGGCTCAGGAAAGCAAACAGTTGCTGTGAAGGAAGGAGGAGAGCCAAGGAGTCATGTGACATTCATCACATGACCACATCTCACACCTGCTGCTGTGGCAGGAAATGACGGTGCTCAGATGCACTTTGCCAAGGAGCATGAGCAAGTATATAGCTGTGTGTATGTGTATGTGTGAGTGTTTGTCTGTCTGTCTGCATCTGTGTGTGTTTGTGTGTGTGTCTGTATCCGTGTGTGTGTGTGTGTAGGACTCATCAATAACCAATGGGAAGCCACAGGGGCAGACTCTGACTGACCAGTCCGTGGGAAAGGGGGAATGCGTATCGAAACAGGATGTCAAAGATGTCCCTTCTGCTGTGGCCCTCCTGTTTTAGAGCGAATCGTAGATTCCTCATGTCCTGCAAGGCACACAAAATGGGCACAGGTTGGGCCGAGTGGCAGGGCTGCCGCTTTCCCATTGGCTGGCCCAAAGCAGAGAGTGGGCGGGACCTTGCACGTGATGTCAAGCCCATAGGAATTCTCGCCGCGGCTCGAAGCTCCACCCATCTTCTCCACCCGACTTATGGTTCCTAGTGGCACCTCAAGAGTCACCATAGGGTCCTGAGAGGCAGAGAAAGAGAAGCAGGTCAGTGCTGCCCACTACAGGCCAGAAGTGATGGGTTGGAAAGAGCAAAACCACACTGAGGCCCACACACTCCAACCGAACGTAAAGACGCCACGGCCTTACATGCTCACTTCTTTAAAACACCGAAACCTAACTTTCAATGAGTCCAAACAGTCTATACTACGCAGTGAACAAGCCGATCACAGAGAAGTCAGACTCACCACTAATGCAGTAAAATGCACTCATTTACAGCAGATGGAAATGTGGACTCGTCAGAATGAAAACGCCACAAGCGGGACTCACAGCATCGACGCTCCTGAAGAACAGCCTGTAGTTGGAGATGAACACTCTGCCCTTTATTGCCCCACTGAAGGGGCAAACGTAGATGATGTCTTTGTCTGAGGAGAGAGAGGGGAGTCAGCACTGATTTACAGACACCCCCATACCTTCATTTAACCATCCACGCTGACATTCACACTGCAAAGTCTAGGTCCATGACACACGACCGCAGCACGCACTGCTAGAACAAGTCAGTGATTTCCACCATCTGAAGAACGTCCATCTCCACAGATAAACACAGAGGGAGCAAGAGAGACTCACCGATCACCCTCTCCTCCCCAGGCAGCAAGGGGGCGTCAGTGAGCAGCTCCATCCTAAGGCTCTCCCTTGACGCCTACAGTGATTTACAAAATTTAAAGAAGAAAAAGCCTCCTTACACAATTAGGACTAAAAATACCGACCAATAAAGGCTGTACTCAAGTCTGCTTAAAGATGCTGCATTACATTCACACAGGAGTGAGAGAGAGAAGAAAAGAATGGGAGATAAATACTGAAATGATCCCATATGGCACAGGCACAGCCTGGAGAGATCTGTTCCCAGCGGATCCCAGCGGATCCATTTGCTGCTCCATTGTCCTTTGTAATATCTCTCCTTTATCACATTGATACACAGCAGCACTTTCTCCAGCACAGTCAATGACCAATTAAGTGGAAAGCATGGCTGCCGCGCGGTGTTTGACCACGGTGTGTGTGGCACTCTTTGGTTCTTCAGACAACTAATGGGTAGCTATGAGGTGAGAGGCGCAGCACAAAACACAGTCCCTCTCACACTGGGTACCAGGGACTGGAGTGGATGAAAACCCAGTAGCCTGTGAGCCACCTCAGTGCAGGCCTGTACCGCCAGCGTGGACGCTTCACTGTACAGCGGCAAAAGCCAACCAAGGATGTGTGTCCCTTTAGGACTAAACCAGCGAAAATGGAAGCGATGGCACATGGAGACAGTGTATATTTAAGTTCAGTGAACAGAGATTATCATTCATTTTTAACATTGGTTAACTTTCAACGGCTACACCCGTACAACACATAAAGGAAACTCTCCCTGAGCCACTAGAGGGGCGTATTTTCCAAGGCAAAAATGCGACATTCGGATGCAAAGGTGCTGCACTCTGGAGGCAGAGTGACAGCCTGGGGAAGGCCGCAGTTGGTGGGGTGACGAATGGAGGGAGAGCACGTGGTCAGTGGCCCCCCAGTGAGATTATTCTGGCTGATAAGAGGAAATGCAGCAACAATGAGTCGGCGCTCTCAGCACACCGGCCTTCAGACAGGAATAGAACTACACAGCATCAGCGGGATGAGTTGCAGCCACTCCAGCCAGCGGGATGAGTCGCAGCCACTTCAGCAACTTTATTTTTACTGTCACACGTAAGCAGAAGATAGTGCAGCAGCATAGATGCACTGCGCTGCATTGCCTGCACGGCACGTCTCGCTTGCCACACTCAGCTCACACCCAGTCCCAGCCTGATACTGACACAATGCTGCAGGCGTCACAGGGCCAGCGGTAAAGGGTGCGGGGCGGGGGGGCAGCAGCGGTACAGGGTGCAGGGCATTGGGGCAGCAGCGGTACAGGGTGCGGGGCAGGGGGGGCAGCTGTGAATAACACCCAGGGAGAAACGGGGCACTTACGTTCTTGTTGGAGCTTTGATCCAGAGAGTTCGAGTTATACACTGGTAACGAAGCGGAGGCCATAGCTCAGGGCGCTCAGGACGAGACACTTCCAGCTGGGGAGGGGCGGGTAAAAAGTGAGCTCTTTCACCGAGGAAACACAGCAGCTGTAAAACAAAGTCCCACTCACCACGAGCTCGGCCGGTTGATGGTTAACGCAGACTGGGGCTAGGAGGTCATAGTGCAGCTGACCTAAATGAATAGAAGTGAGGTTAAGCGCACGGGACTCACCCAGCCAAGTCAGGCCACAGGGAATATTTTTTACATTCATATCTGCATAATCTGGCCATGTGAAACACATGCAAAGCCACAGCAAGGTCATTACAATCGATGATTGTAATGCTTACAACAATGAAGCAGGCAGTCTGCAGTGAGTTCAAGCACACAGTCTTAATCAGCTCCGCCCCAAAACAGCAAAGCGATAGGGTTATTTATTGGGCATGGCTGATTGGTCCAGACACTCCACTACAAGATGTTTCTGGTGGCAATAAAGTTTAATCAGTGCATTAAAACACGTGCACGTCTGTGTAGAGCCCAATTTCACCCATAAATTGTTCAACCATTAGGGGATGGTTCTTTCTTAATATTCTCCAACTGGAGTGAAATTCATGCACTTTGCGGACACATCTCATCTGCAGCATTTACTAAAAATGCCCTGTAAATACCCCCGGCTCAGATTTCACCAGCCACAGTTACACCCCCCACACTCTCCTGCTTAGTAATACTTCATTTAATCTGAATTTCAAAACCCCCGAAAATGTAAAGACTAAATGTTCAGTGGATTTTTTAAAACCATTTGTCACTTGTCTCCCAACACACCGTCATTACTGTCCACGTGACTATAAGGCATGGATTCCTGCTTCTGCAAACTACTTACAATGTATAATCAAATTTCAAGACAAGTCCCCAACAAGGACATAATACAGTAACTGGAAGGAGTGGGATATTTCAGCCGGGAGCCTGTACTGCCAAACCGGACCAGCACATTGCGGGAGGACAGTCACCATTTAGCGGATGACACCTAGAGCCCGAGTGCCTGACCGAGTAACTTTTATGGGCAAAGCAAACCCGGGACATACAGTAAGCAGCCATGAGTGACCAGGACAGCTCGGCCTAGCAGCTGGGCACCACAAACCGCAGGTAACCGGCATAAAACACCATCCCGTCACCCCGGCGGTCCTGGGGAAGCGCACAGCCTCACACACACGGAGCGATAAGCTGCCGGTCCTCAGGGCGGCCGAACCGGCGGATTTTAAGGCCACACAGCCGGGCCGGAGATGCCCCCCCCGTCGAGCCTCACTATCCAGCGAACGTCTGAAGTTGGTGACAACTAAAGTTTTGGGGGAGGGGGGAACAAACGCAGGACTTCTTACGCGAAGCTGTCCGGCTAGCAGACATCGGGCCAGCGAACTATGGGACTAAAGGGGCAGAGGAGAGGCCCTTCCCGTCCCCGAGAGGCGGACCTACACAAGCTTAACGGCGGCACCGTCCGCCGCCAGCACCGGGAGGCTAGCTAGCTGGCTAACGGAGCGAGCCCCACTCGGGACAGCCTAACTAACGCGCCACCTGCCGACCGGCCTGAAATGCGCCGCGGTGTCGGTCGGCGAGGTCCTCGGCGGCGTCCTCATGAAATATTAAAGTGAAAAATATATAAATACTGACCCGGCGAGCACGACCGAGCGCTTCGGCCGCGGCGGATTTCGGCGTCTGTTTCTGCGCCGCCGCGGACCGCGAGCTCATTCGCAGTGACGGGACCGCCCCCGGGACGCCGCCATTGGCTGCCTACGAGGCCGTGTCCCGCAAAGCATTGTGGGAACTCGAGTCCATCATCATCCGTGACATAAGCAAATGAAGAAGGAAGCGGTAATAAAACAACGATATTATACTGTTGATATGATACTGTTTGACAGGTAAACTTTTATACTCATCAATGTGATTAATATGCCGGTGCTAAAAATCAGCTCATGAGTCGTCGGGCAGCAACTTTTTTTTATTATTATTAAAATGAGGGGTTTACAGCAACAGGGGCTGAAGCGATTTCCCACACATTTGAAAACACCGGGCTTTATACAAGACGCATCACGGCCTTGGGGTTGGAACTGGGAAAGAGAAAAAGAGACTGGGCAACTTTGTAGCTTACTGCAGCAAAACCCTGCCACAGTACAGCGCAGTTTATGGTCTTTATAGACAGAAATAGGCTTAAAAGAGAGTGTCCGCTTACAGTTACCCTCACACAGTTTTATATCCATGTATTTGCAGATAGTGATGCATCTTTCTAACAAACAAGTATCAAGTCATTTATTTGGCTTCATTTGCCCCCCCCAAAAAAATCCTTTACATTTGTGAAGTTGTCCCCCCCCCCAGATAAAGCTCTCTCCGCTGCCTTTTGCCGCAACATTTAAACATCAGATATAAAGACTAGATATAAACTGTGCACCACATAAAAATGAAACATGTATTGAGCAGCATTTTCTATGAAGTTCCTGGGTTTAAATTACACTTGCAATCATCTGAGCCTGATGCCACAGATCTGTGGTGTGCCTCAGTAATTGGACCGGTGTCGGCCCACTGGATGTGCTCCTAGCAGTCGAGGGCACCATTCCAGGGCACTGACCCGGCACTGAACCCAGATCAGAGGATTAGTGGACTGAGGCCCAGGCCTCTGGGGCCTGACAGCTCCGCAGCGCTTGGTTCATATTGATCCCTCGGGCTGCACTGTACTCACTTATTTGCCTTTGTTAGTCAGATCTTCCAAATTATTCTGTGTTCTGCCACTGTCTCCCACTTTAACTGCCAAAAAGCCACTTCATTACTTATTAAACCGCAACTAATAGGTATGAGTCCGCAGCAGGTAAATCATGTCTTTAGCATGGAAACTATGGCACCAGTAAGAAGTAAGTAACAGGATTTACTCACTCAGCTAAAGATCAATGTCCCCATCTCAGGGAATTAAAGGCACATTTGCCAGGACAGCAGGACGGAAGCTGCTGCTGTAGTTGGATCATATGGTCTTGCCTTGATCGACATCAGTGAACAGATCTGGGGTGAGTTTCTGGAAGACATCTTAACGCTACGTCGTTCGTTAGTTCTATCTTTCAACACAGAACATATGAATGACGTAGCGTTAAGAAGGCTTCGGGAAACTAACCCCTGACTTTTCATTCTTTCTTAAAGTTTAGAGATCCCATGTGATTTGAGCATTGCCTAAATTTAGCAGAGAAATTTGATTTCTTGCCCACAACCCAAGGTTCCCCAGAACTTGACACTGATCCAAATAATCTTGAAGTTTTTTTTAATGCTCAGTGTGCAATATGCTTGTTGTTTGTGAATATTAAAATGCTTTTTATTTCTCCAGTAATGAAATATTTATGTCTGGTATATGAAATACTCTTGCATTTTCTGAGTAATGGTGAAGCAATGGGCTACACCCTTTGGCTCTCTGTCTCACATTTTTTGGCTTGCAGACAGAGTGGTAACAGCATCTTGCATCCAGCATGGATTCAGTTTGTGGTGACAGAAGGAGACACCGAACATCACGACAGAAGAGTGGGCGCAGACCTGGAGCTGCCGTGGCATTTCTGAAGCTCCTAGGTGACACAAAGGGACCTGAGCTACCATCTGTATACTGGTGTCCTGCTGGACGACCACATCACACTTTTAGGAGTGCTAAGACTCACCTTTATAATGAGAAACACAGCTTGAATGCTTTCACCTTTTCCCAATCACCAGACAATACTTCCTCATGAGCACTGACGTCAATATCAGTAAATATATATAAAAAATCAGCAGGTACAAGTAAAAATCCCCTCATGGTGCCATGCCTTGCTGTCAAGGTGAGGAAACTCACTCGCATGAGGTTATGATGCCTATAGTTATGTTACCTGGAGTTTTCTGTCATGGTCACCTGGTACACGTGTCCTAGCAGACGGACCAGGCAAAAGCAGAGAAGAACAGCCTCTTGGTTGCCAACATACTCTTCAAGCGTCTTTACACCTGGACATCACCAGATGGAGGTCGTGGAAACAAAATAGACTACGTTCTCTGTGACAAACGAGATTCACTTCAAATAGCAGAGACATGGCCTGGAACAGATTGTGGAACAGATCATGAACTACTTATGTGGAAGCTCCAAGTGATGCTGAAAGGGAACAAGCAGGCCAGCAGACTTCCAAGAAATGACCCGGAGGATATCTATTGGCTGCAGAGAAAACACACGAGTGATTTGAGATGCTGGAGCTGCTCGACACTGAGACCTGCAGAGGACACAGACTATGTGCAATTTCCTAAATAAAAAAAAATTCATTCTTGTAGTTTAGAGCCCTATGAAGAAAAAGAATTAAAAAGAATTTCAGGTATGATGGATAATTAAAAAAATCAAGGAATGCCTGAAAGAGGGGAACATTTTCTTTAATGATTACAAAAAAAGAATCTGCGATTCTGTTGACTTAGTCATAACATGGAATGTTCTCGGGTAAATGGGTGTAGCAGCGCATTATATGGTCCCTATTCTGTCAGGAGGATCCAGGAGTTAAACAGGGATGTAGACTATCGCCAGAACAATTAGTTTTGTGCACCTATAACAAGAAAGGTTTGACTAGTAGAAGACAGCTCTGGGTTGGAAGATGACACATCAGCCTTCAGTACGATGATGTCCACTGGAGAGGGTGAAGAAGATCTGCAGATTCTCACGAGGAAAGTTAATGAACAGAATGCAAAGACCTAACTGTTACTGAACGTGAGGAAAACAAAGGTTATAACCATCGGATTGGCAGCTGGCTGTAGTGTAGGTGGTGAAGACTTGGACTTCCTCTGCTGCCCCCTGGAGGATGGGCTCCCCCTCTGAGTCTGGTTCCTCTCAAGGTTTCTTCCTTTTAGGTAGTTTTTCCTTGCCACTGTCACCTCTAGCTTACTCACTGGGGGCTTTGAGCAGCATAATGTAAAGTGCTTTGAGACAATGTCATGTGAAAATGAGCTATACAAATGAAATTGAACTGAAATTTGAACTGAATGGAGGTTTTAGGTTTTGTCTCCTTGAAATACTCATCAGCAACAGAGGACTTAGTGGTCAGATGTCTCTCAGATGGGCAGGTGGCAGGTCTGAGGACCTAAAAAAGCCTTCAAAAGTACAGACATGAAGATCAGGACTGTTCAGAATACAGTGTCTTCTGAGACTCTGTATGGACGGGAAAGCTGGACAAGAAGGGAGATGGGAAGAACTTTTATGCAAGACATGGACAACTGGGCAGACTGATGAGCGGAAACAGAATCAAATTAAGCCTGAACTTTCACTTCAGGCACAAAAGACCAAAATGAAGCTGTCATATTTTGGGCAAATTATGAGAAGCACTTTGGAAAAGACCATAGTACTTGGAAATATTGAAGGGAAAAGAAAAAGAAAATGACCAGCAACAAAACTTGGGCGGACGAATGACAATGCACATGGCTTTGGGGAGTCTGACAGAGGACAGAAAATGTCAGACGACTCTGGCACTGGCACCACATAATGAACAAACACACGGTTAAACACAACGTTCAGAATCAGCTAAACATTTCAGGCTCTCAGCTGAAATAGTGGTGCATTCATTCTGTTGTTTATAATAATCTGATGTTCAGGTTGTCCAACATATTGCCAGATGTCAAGCACACAGCTACTGCCAAGCAGATTATAAATGTCTCTGTTGAGCTGAATTAGGCTTGATGTCCAGTATAACTTAATAACAAACATAATGAACATGAGTCACAAGAGAGCTGTAAAGAAAGTTAGGCCTAAAATCCATCCATCTTCCAACCATCCATCCTGGACGAGGTCATGTGGGGGCCTGGAGCCTATGCCAGAAATGGTAGGGCAGACAGGGGTACACCCCAACAGAACGGCACACACACACACACACAGAGGTTTGTAATGATATCTTTGTGGGGACCGTCCATTCATTTCTATGGGAAAAACTCTAATCCCAACATGACAACCGTAACCCTACCCAGCCCTAACCTTAACCATAACCGTAACCCTACCCAGCCCTAACCTTAACTATAAGTAACCAAACAAAATATAAGACATTCTCATTTTTTTAATTGCAGTCACAGTTTCTTATAAAATTGAGTTTCCTGTTGTGGGGACTGAAAAAATGTCCCCACAAGGTCAAAATAATTTGGTTCCCACAATGTAATATATACATCACCACACACAGAGACAAACAGAGAGAGTGGAGATGTGAGTCAGCAGTGTGACCTGCAGAGTATCTGCGCCACCCCAGGTCTAAAATGTCATTATTAGATGTCAATTCTGTCGTTCCCAGCATGACCACTGGATCTCAGCAGGTAGTGTTTCAGGGGGATAGAAAGAGCATGGAGGTAGCAGATAATCAATGCAAAATTGTAGAAACACAATTTGGACCATGGATACAGTTTTATTTATTTGTTTTTTTTTAACCTAACAAATACCAAGACGAAATGAAAGAAATCGGCAATATGTGCAGACAGTAATGGCTTATTGTGAGCCCCTCAGACACTGGGTAATCGTTATAAAGGGACGGCAAGAACATGGCAGTGGGTACAGCAGTGCCATCTCAGGCCACTTCCCGAAACTGAAAACCCCACACCCCAGTGTCACACCCCAGTGTCACACCCAGATTCCTGAGCCGCCTCTGTCCTTCCAGTCCTTTCATCAGCCCAGAGAAGCACAGCAAATAGGACTCTGTGTTTGGTGAAATTAACATTTTAAAGGAAGAGCAGACCCCCAGGAGGACTCCAGCGTCTGCAGCCCATGAGGGTCGGCTCACGTTGTGGTCTTTTTGCTTCGTTCAGCACGCTTGTGGGCTCCAGATACATAAAAGCGCACTGCTTTCCCTGTGGTGGGGGTTACATAAAGGCACTTTGACCAGGAGGTGCGACACAGGGACGAAGGGAAATTAGGGTTCTTCTGCTATACTCCAGAGCTCTGCCCAAGACCAGAGAGCCAGATAGGTTATGTCAAAAACATAACAGAAACCTCAACACTGTAATACACAGTATTACCAAGAAGGCCGTACTACAGTCCGCAGATTCAAAACAAATGCAATGAAGGAATTACCTAATAAAAAACATTCTGATCTATAATTCCATTTTCAGTTGAACATTATTTTTGTTTTTATTTACAAATGATCATTTGTTCCAAAAAAGAAGGATAAATATGCTTACTTCTCTTTTCTAAGATGATATACCTTAAGAAAACCCAATTTACAAAATACTTCATTATTTACAAGCCCCTTCTAAAAGAGTCCAAAGTGCCACATTAATGTCACTGTGACGTCACAAACATGTCACCTTGCAGCGTCACTAGGAATTTAATCACGGCAACATCGGGAATCTGACCTCAGTAGAGGGAATAATGAAGGTGCTGTGATGGTATTGCTGGTAACATACTCATATCCATTCCACTGAATGGATATTGTAGATTCTTGGATGTCAAACCTTCACGGTTTTACTTTGTCGGTCTTTCTCATCTGTCACCAGCACCAAGCAGTCCGGGAATTCAAACGAATTGTCAAAAACCAACACTGCGTCTGTCGTCTATTATGCAAATTTGTATGAGGAACTGAAATGAGAATCAGTCCAAGCTTGAATATTTAAATAGGACTTTCTAATATGATGTAATTTCTGTTGCAGAGTGTAAGTTAACCTCGAGTAACCATGTCAGGGTGAGTTTTGTCATGGAATTGTACCCAAATACTGGATACTACCCTTCTGTCTGATCTATGCAGACAGCTGAGGGCTATTCAGGCAGACGTCCACATTTATTTATGAACAAAACCGGTCAGTGGTTTTTTGGATTTTAGCGCTTTAAACTTTGAGAAGGGAATCGTCGTGCATTCCTGCTGCAGTCCATAAATCTGGGGGCTGATGTAAGAAAATGAACAAAATAAGCAATGAGTCAGATGTCCCTGTACCTGCCCCCACAGATCTTAGTATGCAGACATCCAAGAGACCAGTCAGGTCCTTTTCCACGTAGGGCCGTTCATGAATTCTGTTCCAGGTATTCATCAATCATGGTTAGACTGTTCAACCAGTCCTCGTTGGAGCCTACCAAAGTATCTATGAAGTCCACCTCTGCACCGCCGCCTTCTGGTGCCTCAGGGATCATTCCACTATTCTGCCGATGGCTGTATTCATAGGGTGTGAGTTTGTGTTCGGGGTTCCCACCACTGTAGGCTGCCTCTGGGGTATGTTTACTAGAGGGGGAGGGGTAGCTGGGGGCTATACTCTGGGCTGTGTGCACCATGCCAGGTGTCACTGGTGTCATCCCAGCCATGGCCAATAGGGGGCCTCGGGGCCGTAGTCCTGGGGGGGCCACCGAGGAGATGGGATGTCCTGTGTGTATCTTCTGCATCTGTCTGCTGGGAAAGCCAGGAGCAACCTGGTTGGGAGGTGGGCCTGTCTGCGGGGGGGCAAAGTTTCCCGGCATCCCTGTACGTACAGGCGACTGGGCAAACTGGGTGAGGCGCCCCCCCCCGCCTGTGAACGGCTGCTGTTGGAGTCCTGGGTCCATTTGGGTGTCACACGTAAGCCGTGGTGGCCCCTGCTGCTGCCACACTGGCATCTGAAGCGGGGGCGGTTGTTGGGGGCTGAAGACCATGCGTGGCATAGCGCCGCCCTGCTGGAGAGCATGCCGGAGGTGCTGGGGCTGTGGTGGCTGCAGAGATGCACTGGGGAAGGCTGGGACTGGCATCCCAGCTCTGACTGCTGCCTGATGGACTGGCGGCCGGGGCTGCAGGCCAGCTCCCGTAAACCCCTGCCCAGGTCTTAGTAGCACTCCAAACTCGGAGGCCTGCGTGGGGTGGCAGAGAGGTTGTTTGGGGCCTGAGGTGCCCATGAAGGGCCCTCCAAGGCGACCGACATGGCCATGTGACCCTTGGGGAATGCTTATCCTGCTGGGCACCATAGGGCCATGAGGCATCATGGGTGGGTCAGCAGAGGGCGCCCCCACGGGGTAGTTACACTCAGGGGGCAGCAGCCTGCCTGCACCTGGAGGAGGGAGAAGGACGAGCACAGCATGAGCAAGACAATGGCCCGCCCGGGTAACCCCTGCAGTACAGCCAAGGAGACATGAGGGGGCACCGTTCTGTCATGTATGTCCATCTATTAGCCACGCTTCTTTCACTTATTTCTATGGGTCAACATGTATTTGTCCTCCAGTCTTGAGCAGAGCTGTGCCACTCTTACCTTGAAACGGCGCCACCCGGTGGCATTCTGGGACCTGGTTTCCATTCATCTGCTCCATGTGCCTCTGCTTCTCCTGCAAGACAATCATCTCCGTGTCACATCATCTCAGTGTCACATCTCCATGACACATAATCTCTGTATCATATCATCTCTGTGTCTCATATCCATGTCACATCATCTCAGTGTCATATCTCTACGTCACATCTCCGTGTCACATCATCTCAGTGTCATATCTCTACGTCACATCTCCGTGTCACACCAGCCGGACTTGCTCACTAGGTCAAACACTCAAAAAACCCACTAGTCATTATTGGTCACTGGCGAAAACCCACTTGTAGGAGGTGCTTCCGAATGATCTGGTTCTTCAGCATGGGGTTAAAGCCTCCCGGGGCGGAACGGGGCACTGACACAGTGTCTTGAGGCCGGGACACCATGGCTGAGCTCGGATCCTTACAGAGGAAAAGAAAGAATGGTCCATTTAGACATATGTGCTTAGCCAGAGGGTGTGTAATTATTTCCCAAGACATGACAGCATCAAAAACATTAAAAATATTCCAACCAATGAGGATTAGGCATCATAATAATCTAGCAAAGCTTTGTAGCAGCTGTAGTCAGTAAACATTAGGTGATATTAGTGGGTGACGTGCAGCACATAATACATTCCTGCCTGTCAGCGTAATTCCGAAGCAAAAGGTGGGAAACTGCTCGTGTCTATTGTGAGAAAAATGCAGAGTTTCCATCCCTGGCTGGAAATAACTCAGTGAGAGAGATGTGGGGGGGAGGGGCAGGCTGTCCCACACCGCGAGGACGGCCTCGGGGGGGGCGGGGGCCCCCCGCCCCGGGGCGGCGCCGGGGCGGGGGCGGGGGGGGGGGCGGGGGGGGG
>JAODLD010000054.1:56557-70366 GCA_026781065.1 Mormyrops boulengeri | reverse complement strand
GCGTGCGGATTTTTGTCGGGCGCCGGCTCCCCCCCTCCGGCGGGGGGGGGGCGGGCTCCCCGCCCTCGCGGGGTGCGGGGCTGGGTGCGGGGGGGGGGGGGGGGGCGGGGCGCCCGGGTTAGAGAGAACAACAGAACATAAAAACAAATCAGCAGAGCTGCTATAAAGACTGGATTCTGTCCCCCCCCACATCTGCCAGGGGGTGGTACCAGCCACTGGCACGGAAGCGCTTCAGTGACAAACAAATGAGGCCAGTGAAAGAGGGGGCCCATGCCGGCACAATGGAAGGGCTGCAGAGACACAAAGAGAAGGATACATTCACTGATAGGAGGAGATCCCAATGTCCGGAGTGAAGTCATCAACAAGTGACGGCTGCGCGGTCAGATATGGTCAGAGACGGCTATGCGGTCAGTTATGGCCAGAGACGGCTATGTGGACAGTTACGGTCAGAGAAGGCTATGCGGTCAGTTACGGTCAGAGACGGCTATGCGGTCAGTTACGGCCAGAGACGGCTATGCGGTCAGTTACGGTCAGAGACGGCTATGCGGTCAGTTACGGTCAGAGACGGCTATGTGGACAGTTATGGCCAGAGACGGCTATGTGGTCAGTTACGGTCAGAGACGGCCAGAGACGGCTATGCGGACAGTTACGGTCAGAGACGGCTATGCGGTCGGTTACGGTCAGAGATGGCTATGCGGTCGGTTACGGTCAGAGACGGCTATATGGTCGATTACGGTCAGAGACGGCTGGGCGGTCAGTTACGGTCAGAGACGGCTATGCGGTCAGTTACGGTCAGAGACGGCTATGCGGTCAGTTATGGTCAAAGACGGCTATGTGGTCAGTTACGGTCAGATATGGCCTGCTGATCCTGCTGATGTTTCCCTACCAGAGTGCATGTGTATGTATGTAAGTGAAAACACGTGCAGGTCTGTATGCCTGTGCCTACGGCAGAACTATTATTTAGCCCAGCTTTCTCCTTTGTTTCCTGACTCGGACAGCCTGCTGTTCTTCCCTTTTTCAGGTTACATAAGCAGGGGTCAATAAGGGATTTGCCAGAGAGTGAGACAGAGGGAGAGAGAGAGAGTGAGGAAGGAGGGAGGGAGAGAGAGAGCAATGAGGGAAAGGGAGAGAGGAGGGAGAGCGAAAGAGGAGGGAAAGAGAGAGGAAGGAAAACAGGAGAGAGAGGGAGGGAGAGAGAGCGAGGAAGGAGGGAGGGAGAGAGAGAGCGAGGAAGGAATGGGAGAGGAGGGAAAAGGGGAGAGAGGGAGAGAGCGAGGAAGGAGGGAGGGAGAGAGAGCGAGCAGGGAGAGAGAGAGCGAGGAAGGAGGGAGGGAGAAAGAGCGAGGAGGGAGAGAGTGAGGAAGGAATGGGAGAGGAGGGAAAAGAGGAGAGAGAGCAAGGAGGGAGAGAGTGAGGAAGGAGGGAGAGAGAGGAGGGAGAGCGAGGAGGAAAAGAGAGAGAGCGAGGAGAGAAGGGGGGAGAGAGAGAGAGGATCCAGTTTGGTTTTCTGTTTTTTTTCCTTTTTGTTTTCCTCTAGCTTGAGGAGACGCCATCAACCACAGGAAGTCCAAGCTATGTTCGCTATGTGACCTCTGGTGATGCTGAGTGCAGATTCGCCTCCCCCACCCCCTCACGCCCTGCCTGTCCACAGATCAATCCTGCATCTGTGTGTGACGTGTGTGTGCCGGGTGTGTGTATGGCTGAGCTACGTCCCTCCCAGCAACCCAGCGCCAGTCTGCGAGCTGCTTCCAGTCGCCACGGCCGTCTGCCTACCTGCCCTCTGTCTACCTCCAGCCCCGCCATTCTCCTCACTATCTGCTCTCTCTCTGTCTTGATTTCTCTCTTCAACTAAACAAAGTGAGAGAATTAAATATGAGCTGCTTTCAGTAATCAGGGAGCCTGGAGATAATGAGAGAAGGAAATGACAAGGGGGGTTGGGTGGCGAACGTGAAAATGAAGTGCGTCTTCAGGGCAGGTAAATAACACATTTTACTGCGGCTCAACTGAATCTGCTTGGTCTGAGGAAATGTGGGTGTATGGAGAGGGGGAGAGAGAGGGTGAGAGATAGGAAGAGGGAGGATGAAAGGGAGGGAGACATACACAGAGAGGGGAAGAGAGGGAGGGAGAGAGGGAGATAAGGAGCGAGAGGGGGAGAGCGGGAGGGATAGAAAGAGGAAGAGGGGAAGAAAGAGGAAGGGTAGGAGAGGGAGGGTGAAAGATGGAGGGAGAGAGGGGGAAACGGTGAGAGGGGGAGGGAGAGGGGAGAGAGAGGGAGGGTGAGAGGTAGGAAGAGGGAGGGAGAGATGGGGAGAGAGGGAGGGAGAAAAATGAAGAAAGTGAGTGTAGGACAGGAGGGAGAGTTTGGGAGAGAAATATGAGAGGGAAAGAGACAGAAAGGGGAGAGAGAGAGGTAGAGAGATAGAAGGGAAATGAGAGAGAGACCAAGGGAGATGGGGGAGAAGGAGAGAAAAATTATGGGAAAGAGAAAGGTGGGGTGCAGAAAGCAAGAAAGAGGGATACACTGAGTGACAGATATGAAAGAGTGGGGCGGGGCTTGTTCACAGAGCTGCAGCTCACAGAGGAAGCTCACAGTGGCAGCTTCATTCTTTTCAGGAAAACACTGTTAGAGTTTTCTGTTAACAGCCTGACTCCCCCCCTCTTCCCCCCGCACACCCTTCTCTCTTCCTGTGCAAATAAAAGGCCAGCAAGCTAAAGAAAGGAGCTGAGACAGACCTCTCTCCGGCGGAAAGCACACAGGAGCTCAAACTTTCCTACATACATACCAGCAAGCGAAAGAAAGGAGCTGAGACAGACCTCTCTGGCAGGAAGCATGCAGGAGCTCAAACTTTCCTATATACACACTTTCCACAGGGACGACCTGAACACCGAGCGTGAGCACAGTGACCTTGTGCCCTGATACACTAACACTACTCAACACTGCCCTGTACCTTAGTACAACCAACACAATTCAACATTGGCCTGTAACCTAATACACTAGCACTACTCAACACTGCCCTGTAACCTAATATACTAACACTACTCAACACTGCCCTGTGCCCTTATACACTAACACTACCCAACACTGGCATGTGCCCTGATACCCCAACACAATGCAACACTGCCTTTTAACCTGATACACCAACACAACTCAACACTGCCCTGTGCCCTGATACCCTAACACTACTCAACACTGCCCTGTAACCTGATACACCAACACTACTCAACACTGCCCTGTAACCTGATACACCAACACTACTCAACTCTGCCCTATAACCTGATACACCAACACTACTCAACACTGCCTGTAACCTGATACACCAACACAACTCAACACTGCCCTGTGCCCTGATACACCAACACTACTCAACACTACCTCATACTCTGATAAACTAACAGAAATCTACACTGCCACATACCCGCACTAAGAGGATTCAACACTGCCCTGTACCAATAACTGACATGACTCAACACTGCCTTGTATCCTAATACACTAACATGACTCAAAGCAGCGCAGGACTCTGAATGTCACAGCTGTAACTTCCCTCCATGGTGCACGGTGACACTAAAACTGGAAACACCACTTTGGTAATCAGTAGGCTCCCCCCCCGCCCCCACACCCCTGCCCTCACACGCCCCCGCACCCCAAACCTATGCTACTCTGCTCCGTACTTTGACTTACATTCTGCTCACTTTCCAGTTTACATTTGTTTTTAATAAAATAAATTTCAATTTGGTATTTTTGTTATTCTTTTCAAACTGGCCTTTGAATCGCTGAATGTAATTATAATCATAACTATAATCAAAATAATTATTATAAGTTCTTCACACCACCTAACAGAGAGCCCCATACAGTGTTTATCTATCTGTGCTCTGGCCGTAAATCCATGTGTACATAACTCAGAGATTAGCTACAGACCACTGTATTTGCTATTACTAATCTGGCACAAGCCAGGTGGGTGAACCCCCCGCCGCACTCCACAAGACTCACTCTTTCTTCAGAGCTATTCAGGAGGTGGTATCCAAACACATACACTTCATGTATTCCCGATATTGAGAGGACTCTCCATTCATTTCCATGGGGATAACTCTAATCCCAACAATGACTACTGTATCCTCTACCCAGCCCTAACCTTATCTATAAGTAACCAAACAAAATAAGAGTTTTGGCATTTTTAGTTTTCTGATTGCAGTCACAGATTTTTTGAATAAAATTGTGTATTATATTATGGGGACCTGAAAAATGTCCCCACAAGCTAAAAAGCAGGAGGTTCAAATACAAACCCAGACAGACACACACACATGCACACACACACAAACACACACATACACGAACACACACACACAAACACACACACACACAGACACACACACAGACACAAACACACACACACAGGCACACATGCACATACACACACGAACACACACACAGGCACGCATGCACACACACATGAACACACACATGCACGCAGGCACATGCACGCATGCACACACAGGAACACACACACACATGAATGCAGGCACACACAAACACACACATGCACGCATGCACACACACATGAACACACACACACACACATGCACGCAGGCACACACACACATGCACGCATGCACACACACAGGCACACACACACACATGCACGCATACACACACACACGAACACACACACACGCGAACACACACACACGCGAACACACACGCACGCGAACACACACACAGGCACACATGCACATACACACACAAACACACACAGGCACGCATGCACACACACATGAACACACACACGCACGCATGCACACACATACGAACACACACACAGGCACACACACACACACACACACACAGGAACGCTAACATGAGCTCCTGACCCACTTAAAGGCAGATCTTAAATCGGGGGGAGGGTCAGCTGAGGACACATTGGAAACATGGGTGAGCATTTTACTTCCTGCTGTAGATTTTTACATCCTCTCCACTTGCCTGTACGATTCACTGTATATCTGAGTATGTGAGTAAATATCTGTATGTCTGTGTGAGTATGTCTGAGTGTGTGTAGGTCTGAGTATATGTGTATGCATGTGTGTATGTGCATCTATGTGTATCTGAGTATGTGTAAGATTCACTGCACTCCCCTTTCGCTGTCCAGCTGGAACAAGGTGAACTCTGTTACAGACCTACTTACTTACATGTACTGTTTGCACAGGAAAACACACAACCGTCGCCACAACAACTCCCCCCTGTGAGCAGGTGCGCACGGTGCCCCCACGCCCTGCTTCTCTAGCCATGGGCTCAGAGTCCACCAGGTCGCAGGCCAGCATTATGCGTCATGCCACCGACCATCCTATGGCTGAACGTACAGTGCATTCCCAGCTCCAGTGCGGCCCTCTCCTGCCGCAGGAGAAGACACTAACCTTTCAGCCTAAGCACATGCGGAGTCGAGCGCTGCATGGGCCATGCTCACTATTATCATGATTTAAAATAAATTCCCTTCCTGTTCAGTCAAACCAACACACCTTTACTGGAAAATTTAAAAGATCAAATTAGGTTTCAGAGTTTCACTTGAGTGTTCAGGTTACAGGATGTAACTGTCATGCCACCTGCTGTATGAGAGAAGTATAGATAAAACAGCCTCCCATCTCAGGCCCTTACTTTTACTAGCCAAGGGAGAACATTTGCAGGAACTGCAATGGCGTTCATCAGGCCTGACACGTAGCCCGCGCTCTGGGTACACCAATGCGGCGTAAACATAGAGCCCTTTGTGTACAGCACTGTGTGCTACCTCTCCCAGCTGCCTCAGCGTCCGATTCACCGCTGACACCCCACCCCCCCTGCCCCTGATGCCTTGGGGGAAACACACATCCATCAGATCGAGAAGGGGTGGGGGGGGAGAAAGTACAAGAGAAAAGAACTGAAGAGAGAGTCACACGCTCACCGACATAATCTAAACACCCCTGCAGACATGGCAGGCCGGAATGAAGCGTTTATGCACTTTTGCACGCATCGTAATTATTTTGGTTATCGATTGTTTAGGGATTAAGTGCTGTGGTCAGCACGGCCCTGCCGGAAACAGGAGAGGGGCCAGTGTTCAGAGAGGACTGCTCTCTATGAATGAAACCTGACACAAGTGGGGAATTCCAGATATTTCCATGATGAAGAGGTTTAGTCGGGACAGAGAAAGAAATCTGAATAGACAACAGGGGAGACTCCCGCAGGGACGGGGGGCTAATATTCACTCTCCATTTTGGCTTTATGGGCCCCTTCAGAGACATACGGCTTGCTGTATGAGGAAGTAGGGGCTTGTGGGTAACAGGGAGTGACGGATGCTGATTTGAAGCTATGAGCGACTTGCTGCCCTCCACTGTTTTGGTTAGACATGGTGGGGGCAGCCTAGGTTACAGGGGTTGGGACTGGTGGAAAACTACTGCAGTTGCTGTTGAGGACAATTAGCCTGTCGCAGGGCAAAGGCATTTGCAAACACAACGCATTCAGGACAGCACTTCTGTTGGGACTGCAGAGCAGAAAACAGGAAGCGTCTTCCTGATTAGACTAAAGCAGGAGCTCAGCCACCAAGAGCAGCCAGCCGGCCAGGGAAACTGAAAAAAGAAGGATTATTCCAACAGGCAGACCACCTGATACCGGCAGCCAGAAGGATAATCCCGACAGGCAGACCACCTGATACCGGCAGCCAGAAGGATAATCCCGACAGGCAGACCGTCTGATACGGGCAGCCAGAAGGATAATCCCGACAGGCAGACCACCTGATACCGGCAGCCAGAAGGATAATCCCGACAGGCAGACTGTCTGATACTGGTAGCAAGAAGGATATTACAAACAGATTGACCACCTAATCAAAACAAATAACCCACATATTACAGATAGGCCACGTAACCCTAAGAGAGACCACCAAACCCTAACAGATAACCCACATATTGAAAATAGATAGTCCATCTAAAGCAAACAGGTTGACCGGCTAATTGTAATACATAGCCCACATATTACAGATAAACCACTTAGCAAACTCTAACAGATATATTACCTAATACCAACAGATAGACTGCATAACTCCAACAGGTTGGTAGTTTAGAAAGACCACTGAGGCTCTCTGGTAAAACCAGTAGTGTTAGTTCATGATAAAAACCTGAAGGTTCACCCATCTCAGGATACATGTGTGGTTCTTTTGTGGCTTTTTATTCAGGTGATTGCTTTTTATGGTAATTTTATGTTTGGTATCACATGAATAGACAGAAAGGCAGCAAATCCTTTGTACCTCATCACAACTCTGCAGTGAATCAGAGAAACCCCATGGAGCCCACTTACAGAGCAGGGCTTAGCAGACATCAAAGGAGGGGGATGACAGGGGGGTGGAGGGAGCAGCAGCCCCGAGAGGGAGGAGATGTCTTTTTTGGTGGGGGGAAGTGCTAAACCAAGGCCCCCTTTTGCCTACAGTCACAACGGCCAAGAAGGCAAACCTGACCCACCACCAAATTCATTATCCCTTTATTGGTCTGTTGAAAGACTGCAGCTGGGCTGAAAGAGAGAGGTCCCCCCCCAACCCCCCCTGCCTTCAAACGGTGCCGCTTCTCTCAAAGAGGGACCATGGAGCTAGGGGGAGAGCTGCCACCACTGCTTTGAAACCCAATCTGCTTGCGGTCCAGCCAAGCCCCGCCCCTTCCATGCCCCCACCCCTGTTCCCCCGGGAACCTGTGGGGGGAAGTTCACGCTCCCCCAAAACACATGACGCCCACTCACACACCGATTAGGTGCCCCAGCCCTGGCCTCTCCAATGGGCTAACACATCGCTCACTTTCAACACCCCGGCATATCAAAATAGGAACCGCTCATGAGCCGCCAAAAACAATGTTTACTTTTTCCGTTGCGAAAAACTGAGGGGAGAGTAGGGCCAGAAAAGGAAAGACACATGGGGGGAGGATGTTAAGTTGTTGGGGGGGGGGCTCTCTCATTAATTGGAATGTTGGAAAAATTGGGGAAGCCACTCCTCCCCTCAAAAAAAGTGGAATTGTGAGAAGCTCCTCAGGAATGGTACTCCCCACCAGGTAGGTCTGTAAAGCACCATGCTGGAGACCCTGCTGAGGGAGATTCCGCGGTTTCCCTCAGGAGTGGCACACCCCACCCCACGAGGCAGATCTGTAAAGCTCCCTCAGGAATGGTACGCCCCACCAGGTGGGTCTGTAGAGTGCCATGCTGGAGACCCTGTCAAGGGAATATCCACAGTTTCTGTGCTTCCACTTCACATCAGGTCAAAAAGATCTTCCGGAAAGTTCCTAACCCACGTCAGGGAGCTGACCAAACTAATATCTCATCTTCCGCAAGAAAAGTAAAGGCTTGAAGCTTCATTTTCTACAACCACAAACTCCCCACTCTGGGCCACAAATGAGAGATGGGCATCTTCCTCATGTAAGGGGTACAAAATTCTTTACTTCTGGCCAATCGGAGCCTCAGGTGTGACACCCACAGGCTCAAATTCCTACAAGATCAGCAATCACCAACCTGATTTACTGTGGTAGCACTTGAAGGGAACAATGACAACAGCCTTGCTACTCACCACTCTGCTGCCTGTCATCATCCCACCAGCCTGCATGCCCCGCGGCATGCACTGCTGCATCTCCTGCTGCTGCAGCATCTGTGCTTGCCCAGAGGCCATTGCCGGCACCGCCGGCTGCACGCCCGAGGAAGGGTAGTGGCTCAGGGATGCCTGGCCTGGTGTCAGGGGGCTGAGATTTTGGGCAGGCAGGATGGGGTCGAAATGTCGAAGCGGCTTGGTGTTGGTGAAGGAGTACGGGTCCTGTGTCATGCCCACTTTGCCCAGGATCTGCTGCGCAGCTGGGGGAGGCTGCGGCTGCATAGGCGACTGTGCTGGCTGCTGTTGCTGCTGCATCAGAAGCTTCAGACTGCTGCTTTGGTTCTGGGTCATGGCCTTGAAGAGCTGGCTGGAAGCACTTGCCGACTCACCCTGAGAGCTGAAGTGAGTGGGTGGGGCTGAGGGCGGGCCCTGGTGCTGGAGGACGGGGCTTGGCCGCTTATCTGATCGGTAGGGTGGGGAGGGCCGGGCATTTCCGGAAGAGGCCGGGGCTCCTGGCAGAACCGGAGCTGGGGAGTTCTGGATGCTCTGTGGACTGAAGGGGGGCTGGGCCAGGGCAGGGCTGCTCAGCTTCTCAGGCCGGTAGGGAGGGGAGGGGCCTTTGGGAGGCGTGGGACCCAGGCCAGACATGAGCGAGCCCTGGGGGCTCTGGGTACTCCCCGCCGGACTGAAAGGTGGCTGATGGGGTGAGGAACTGGCCAGCTTCTCACCAGGCCGGTAAGGTGGTGAGGGCCCAGCCCAAGGGGCAGCCTGGGGAACTGGCAGGGGAGGGGCCGGCTGGCTGGAGGAGGGACCGGAGGACAGGAGCTTGCTGTTGGACGCCATCTGCTGCAGTTGCTGGGCCCGGGACACCTCGTGCCAGGTGGAACCAGGGCGACTGGACAGCGCTGCAGACAACATGGGTGAACGGGCCTGGCCCTGGGTGTGGCTCTGAGAGGATGAAGCGGAGAGTGGGGAGGCAGAGAGAGGAGAAGGGACCACCTTTACCGTGTGGGAGAGGGAGTAGGCACTCCCCGTGGGATGGGGACCGACCTGGGAGGATCCTACAGGAGGCACCGGGGAGAAGCCCGGAGACTGGGTTAGGTGGTTCTCCAGATGGGAGGGTCCCTGAGGGGAGCGTTTGGGAGTCCCTGCCCCTTCATGGTGTACGAAGCCACCCGATCCACCCACTTGCTCATCCCCCTTGTTCCCCAGGATCTTCTCGATGTCCAGTTCTGTGAGGGATGGATCCGGGTTCTTGGTCAGTTCATCCAGAAGGTCCTGGAGCTCCTGTTCCACTGTGGGGGCAGCACTGGCCCCACCAGGGTTAAATGAGCTCTGCATGGTCCCCCCCACCATCGAGTCGGGGCTGGCTTTTGGTGGTATAGAGTATGGGGAGCCCAGGCCATTGTGATTCAGCCCATTGCCCTCTAGCAGAGGGCCATGGGGCCCTGTCCCAGCGCCCGAGGAGAAGGGTGAGTGCTGGAGGCCAGGGCCCATGGCCAACGTGACATCGTCCAGGCACGGGCGCTTGCTGCTCCCCTGGGTCAAGGGGCCACCAGAGACCCCATTCGGCAGCCTCGACACCTCATCCACGGCCAACTTCCTCTTCGTCGATCCGGGCAGCTGTAGAGAGAGGAATACAAACAGTTCAGGCCTGTGATCCAAAGAGCAGGATGCAGACAGACATATCCAATGCTTTTAATGACCGACAAGCAGGCAAAACAGGAGCTGCTGGGGAATGAAACACACCTGCCAGCATGAAGACAAACAGAACAAATTCCTCACCGCTGCTAAGGAACAACCGAATAAGACTCTAGAAAATACAGTCTATGAGTCTGCATAGAAACTTGACAGGTTATAGTGGATTTACAGAGTAGTGTGTGCAGGCCTCTGAAGGCTGCATTGAGCATTCAGCTCAGCTGGCTAAACCAATGGTGGGGGCCACAACAACCTGTTTGCTCTTCTTCATATTACACGAAGCAGGTCTTCTGACCAGATAGCCCAATTCAGCTTGATTAGTCTGTCTGCTCTGGTCCAAAGGCAGAAAGGGAACATGTCACAACGGCAAGTCACCAAAAGATCTATCAAGCTGGGAGAAAATCTAGCCAGTGTTGGCCAAGTGGAGACCCTGACAGTCATTTCAGGGTGCGAGTCTGCATGTGCACAACCACAGGTGAAGACTGAACAGGAAGTACAGAGCGATGTGCAGAAAGTGTAGAGAGAACACCACAGCTCAGGGCCGAGGCACAGAACAGCAGGAACAGGGGAAGAGGCGAGTATAAAGAAAATATGCTTTTTTTTGTGGAGAGTTTCCAGATCTTTCTGTGGTCTTGGTCAGCAGGACCTCATACATTTCGGGATCAATAAAGTATCTATGTTGGAGCCAAATTTATTTTGAATTTGCTTTTGGTTTATACTCTTACTTTGCTTTAGATTTGCTGGCCTTTAGCCTGGAACTTTTATTTTGATATAGCCTTAGGTCAAAGATGGCGTCTTCCACATGGTTCCTGGTCTCAGGTAGACAATGGAAGATGCCGTAGCTGAATAGTTTTTTACCGCTTTAACCTTAAACATTAAACATTGAACTTTGAACTAAAACTTAAATAGAATTTAGGACACTTTGATTTCACCCCTTTTGCTAAAACTTGAAATTTATACTTTGGATCAACCTTCTCCTTTGTGGATTACAAAAAATTTGGATTTACTCCACTGTGTACCACCTGCCTGCCACCTACCTCTCTCCCTCCCTGCCTGCCTGCTTGTTACCTGCTCGCCTGCTTGCTACCTGCTTGCCTGCCTGCTACCTATCTCCCTCCTGCTTGCCTGACCGTGTGCCCTCCCTACCCGCCTGCCTTTTCTACCGCCTATGAACACAGGTATGAGCAACAGCCGGACACAGTGTTTTAAGATGGGTGTGTAATTACTTTGCAGCATCTACACTTTGGATTTGATTTGACCCTCATAATCTATCTACACACAGATACACACACATTCTGGCTGCCTACAGCTCTCAACATTCCCAAAGCTACTGAAAACATACCACATTCCCGGCAGTTTCCTCAGCCTTGGCGTGAACCAGAGTCTCATTCCAGCTGTGTGAAGCGGCATCTCGCCTCATTCCTCCCGACAGCTGCCATGCCCGCAGATTGCATCGGGCATCTCTGATAGGCATCTGGGCCGTAAATCACGGCACTAAGTGGCGGAAAGGTTAATGTCCAGCACTTAGAGCCTCAAAAGCTATATCTCACCCTCCCCTCCCTCGCTGTAAACCTGCCGGCACCATTATGCGTGGAAGGTGTGGGGAGCTCTATGGAAGGTCCGGGGCAGACATGGATCCATGGAGGGGCCTGAGGCTTGCGGGGGGGGCAGTGAAGAGGGCACACACCCACTAGGCTGTTAGTTTCTCTATCTCCAGTGACGGCCTTGGCTTTGACTAAGCATGGGGAGGTGTATATGAGGAGGCCCCTTCCATGTGCCTTTTGTCCCCCCCCAGCGTGTGAACATTTCCATGTTGCGATGGAAGCCGACTTGGCCACGATCAGGTGGCCGATGCTCTGTGTGTACGGCCAAGCATCACTGCCAGGCTATCAGGAACCCCAAAGGTCCTACATGAGCACTGACATTATTTCAACCACCCATGTTTGAGTCAAGAGCCAACACGCCACTGGGACGGCTGCCTGATTCCTGTGCCACTCATGTCTCCCTCTTTGCATACTGCAGCCCCCCCCCCCCCCACCTCGATTCGGGGATGATTCCAAGCTACCATGTGAAAATGAGCTGTTCTTAGGAATCTGCAGATGAGTGAAGCATCACATTAATTATCTGCAGCCCAACACGAGGCATGGTGGTGACATCCAATCATAAATGACATTTCATCAAGAAGGTGGAAGCATCTTGCACCTATTCAGTCAATAGCCTGGGGGCACAGATCCTGACACGGGAGGACCCGGGAAATACTGCAGGAACTCCTGAGCACCTGACAGCGGCCCTCAGGGACTCCCAGATGGGCCATTCCCCAACTTCTGAGAGTATCACTCAGGCTCGAAAGACATCAATTCAGAAAACGAAAAATGCAAAGACCCATCCAGTCTGCCTACTGCCCCCTCCCAGACCAGAGCCATAGAATCTGCCCTGGAAACCAGAGGAGAAAAGCATACATTCACACAAGAAAACAGGGGGCGCATTTTCTCCTCAGCCGGACGTCTGTGACTAGTGGGACACACCCTTCGGATGGGGTACCACCCCATTACCCACATTCAGTTGCAACATCAAATATCTAATGGTGCATTTACAAGACAAACTGCATTTGTGACAAGGACCAGCAGCTACACAGCCTTACAGTACAGAGTATAAATAGATGTGCGTGGTGCACACAGTGTACATATGTAAATGCATAATCTGGTAATGCTACACAGTATTATAGTAGATAAATAAATAGCACCGGTCCAGATAATAACGGTACAGATACCATAGAACTGGAGCTCAAAGTGCAGCCAGGGAGTGAATGAAGCTGCAGACCACGATGCTGCTGTCTATTATGCTCCCCTGTCACTGTGCTCTTTGTCGGCCCAGTGAATGAGGCAATTGTGCAGAGGCCTGCGCTTCCTGGACACTCTGACAGAGGCGCCGCGCCACCCGCTCCACCTCCTGGCTCCCAGAGAGGAAGTGAGAGAGACTCAGCACGTGGTGGAAAAAGAGCCAGAGGCAGCTCCATGGCTGTTTGAAAGCCCCTCACATCCATGGGGCCGGACGACTCGGGGGGGCACTGTGCTCGAAACTTAGGAGACGTTTTTCAAGCTTTCTGTGGGAAACCACCTGAGACACATAAAGTACCTGCTCATGGAGAGTCATGTGCAGCCAGTGAGAAATTCCCACGCTGTCTAATGTAGGCCTTCCCAGCTGTTCAATGGCAGCGGGTCGACTGGGGTGCTGGGGCGTGCGGGAGCTAAAGGTCTTCAAGCCCCAGCAGGGGTGACGATAGATCGAAAGACAGGCGTTGTAAAAAAGTGACTTGAACATATAGAGTTAAAATCAGATTAACTAACCGGCCCCTCCAGCAAACCCCCAGTACTGTGCAGCCTAGGGACATGTGTGTGTTATTATTATACTAATGTCATTTATTTATAGCACACCGAGGGGGTACAGTATCACACCGAGGGGGTACAGTATCACACTGCGGTGTGTAGAGCACACTGAGGGGGTACAGTATCACACTGCGGTGTGTAGAGCACAC
>JAODLD010000054.1:23882-39393 GCA_026781065.1 Mormyrops boulengeri | reverse complement strand
CACAGCTCCAACAGCAAAGCATTGCTAATGAATGACACAGGGGAGAGTGGGGGGGGGGGAGCTGGGGGGTGACCGAGAATAGCACACAGCGCCACGGCAACAACAAAGCCAATAACAGATCTGTAATTATCCATTAAAGGAGATGACATATGAGTGGAAGAGAACATCATTTTGGGCCGAATCTCAGCCTGGATAGTACTTATTTTCTTATGGATAACTGCACTAAATACACAGACAGACAGACAGACAGACAGACACACACACAGACAGACACACAGACACAGACAGACACAGACAGAGAAATACTTTTGCGTACAGACAGCACTCTTCCCTTTCTACTGTTAAATAATTTACAGCATGCTCCATTTGCAAAGCCTCGCTAAAAGATGGGTTCACACTTGAGCGCTGCTGCCAAGGTTACTACGACAACTGCCCATGGGAATCAGAACACTGAGAGGCGCAAGGAATGCTGGGTACTTCACATTGTGCTAAACCAGCATGGTCTAGCTTGAGCCATAGATCACAGTGTGTGTGTGTGGGTGTGTGTGTGTATGCATGTGTGCGACTCCGGCAGCTGACATATGGTCCTGTCTGACACACGCTTGCCCTCACCATGTCCCTATCTGGCTGGCCGGCCCACCCTCCCAAGTAGGTCTGGGTAACGGCTGGACCATGTGAGTGTGTGTGTGCGTGTGTGTGCACGCGCGCGCGCACAGGCACAGGTGTGTGGCCGCCTCCCTGATGGAGAGCTTGCTCAGTCAGGAAGCCTCCAGGCCCAATCACAGCCATCGATCGACAGCCTTAAAGGCACAGCGGCCCATTTCTGATCAGCAGGGAGCCAAATGCACCCCCCCCACCCCACACTCTGGTGGAGACGCGGCTTCGCGCTCTGCCATGGGTGGGCCGGTGCTGCTTCCTGTTCCTGCCTAAAAGGGATATTGCAATTTGTTTCATCACAATCCCATTTCTGGAACGATCAGCGTACTGGCTGAGGAGCACATTACAGCCAGTGGAGGAAAGTGGAGTCACTTTCCTAGGAATGCCGTTACACGCAGCCGCGATATGAGCTGCACAAGGTGGCTAGATTCATCATAAAATCAGGCAACAAAAACATCTTTGGAAACTAGGACAATAACTTGAAGGCCATTTCTCCTCAAGTCGCAGCAATAACAACAAAAAAAACACAGACACACACACACACACACACACTCAAGGTACTAGAATGGAGCCAAGAGCGGCATGTGGAGCCTGGGACTTGGAACAAGGCCTCCCAGCTCTCTGGGGAGCATGCAGCCTCCACATCCACGCTGCTCCAGCCTCCACCCAAGGCCCCATTCTGTTACATGATTCCACCCACTACTGTCCGCAGGTGAGTTGTGAGAAAAGACACCATGTGACAAACCAAGCATCTGGCCAGTCACCTTCGAAATGGAGGACATGCAACATGATGGCTAGGACACGGCAGAGCGGCAGGGGACACTGTACAGTGGACTGGGACACGGCAGAGTGGAGGGGGACACTGCAGAGTGGACTGGCACACGGCAGAGCGGCGGGAGACACTGCAGAGTGGATTGGGACACGGCACTCTGGCTTCTGTGCTAACTGTCGTTTTGGGTGCAGAGCCAGACAAGGCGAGGTGGTGAGCCTCTGCGAGCTTTACCATAGAGCACACACCCAGCACGCTCTCTGTCGGGAGAGCACCCCCTACGTGGATCCTGAGATGCACCACCACTGCTCATGGACAATGGATGGTGTGACTGGAAGCGGCTTCTGGAGGTGTCCATTCCACGACTCGCCCAGAATGCCACGCCAGCCTTGCCAAGCCCGTCTCCCATTGCCAGCATCCTCCTCTGATCCACTCAGGTGGGGTGTGCCAGAATATTCTGGAGTGCCGACCTCACCTCTCCATCTGTCCGCAAACTCCTTCACATCAGCACGCCTCTGCTGGCCACAACGATCTCACGTGGGGTAAAGCAGGTCTCTCCCCCACCACCTCGGCCAAGGCCTATGACAGACAAGTACCTCCTCAACCTTACTGGCTGAGGGCAGCCCTGAAGACACTCTCACGCCAGGGGGCCCCCGCAGACACTTCCAGGCAAGGCAGAGAAGAGAAAAAAAAGAGGCTACACAAGCTATCCAGAAATACACAAGCTGATTCTTTGTTCAAGAGTCGTGACACAGACATACAGAAAGTGGACTGGCTTTCATTCAGTGCTTTAACAGCTCACCTCCACTCTAACCCTGTAAGTCAGACCAACTAGTCAGGGAAAGAGAGAGAGAAACAGGGAGAGTATTTTTGCTTCCATTAAAAAAAAACCGGCACCTCCACACCCTTATGACCAGAGTCAGTGTTTCGTTTTCATTCCTCAGCAGTCAAAAACTACCTCAGTTGAAACCCATTGGCTGGATCGGAGTCGCCAGGAGCCGGCTGCTGGCCTTGAGCGAGCCGGATGTTCTGGTGTGACACCGATGCACACGTTTGCTGGCAGTGGAGGTGGGGAGGGTTGCATATTGCCAGGCAGATGTTGTTCCATAAGGACCCGAAGGGCTCAAAAACATGGACGTGGCCTTCCTGAAGTCGCCTGGTAAAAAACACCTCATCAGACTGCAAACTGTAAATCAGGGCTGAGGCTCACACAATGAATGTAGGGAGTACAGGGGCAGGGGGTCGGCTGTGTAATGGGGTCCCACGTCCTGGGCCGATGTTCCCTTATCTCTCCCTGGTGGCATTGGTGTAGCACTGTTTTTCAGCATCCGTGCCTCCCTAAAGGTGCACTTTATGTGCCCTCTGCTTTTTGGGAAGCTTTGCCAGTGCATTAAAGGCAACCTTCAGCTTGTTGTGTCAGGAAATTGAAATTCAATAGAGTAAGTCTCTCAAGAGACACTTTATGATATTCTTGAGAGAAGCTGATGCATGGCCCTAATATCCGCCAAGTGTGCTTGTACACACACACACACACACACACGCGCGCGCGCACGCGCACACACACACGCACACACGCACACACACACATACACACACACGCACACATACATACGCGCACACACACACACGCACACATACATACGCGCACACACACACACGCACACACAGCGCGCACACACACACACACACACACACACACACACACACACGCGCGCGCGCGCCAGCATCCGAAAAGACAGTATAGCAACAAAACAGAAGATGAGCCTGGCATTTGAAGGACAGGGGCCGCCCTGAAAGACTCGCTGTTTTTGTCAAAGGAGGAGAAAATAACTTGATATTCACTCCGTGCTGCTCCTGTTTGTTTTCAGTCCCTAGGCAACACTGTTATTTCCTAATCAGACGTCTGTATGAGTCTCTCTCTCTCACCCTCCCCAATTTCCATTTCTGTCTATTTCATGCCCCACCTCTCGCTCATTCTTACTCATTCCTATTTGTCTGTTCCGTTTCGGCTTTCTCATTTTACTTCCCAATTTCCCAATGCGGCTCCCCCCCCCTTCCCTCGACACCTCCTCTGCTCATCCTCCAGGTCTGATTCACACGGCCAAGGACAGGAAATCAAGGGAAGCTTCAGGAAAAAACAGAGGTGTTTAAAAGGCGCGCGTCATAATGCACCTCCGGCTCGCTTTCCTCTCATTTCCTCCTTCCGTCATTCCCGCCTTGGAGTGTTCCAGGCACCCGGACGACGGCGACTCATAGACCCGCCGGAATTACCCTGGAGTCCTGAAGGAACAGCTGTGTTTTGGCCAAAAAGCCGGAAAGGACAGGGAAAGGTGTGGCCGAGCCTACTGATGGCGTGTGGAATAATGTGCCTGGTCCGGATCAAACGTTGCCCGGGATGAATGGGATGTGTGAAGTATAGTGGCAGACGCTTCCTCATGTCTAAGCTGGATGGGGGGGGGGGGCTCCCCCAGGGTCCCACAAAAGGGCGAGCCGATGTGTGCTAACAGCATCCCGAAAAAGTGCCCCCTAGTGTGAGGTTAGGGGGAAACAAGTTAAAGCTGTGTGCCGGGGATCTGATCGCTGAGGTAGTGCAGGGTGGGGGGCACCTGGTGGGGGCTGCTCGGCTTTGTAATTAAAACAATTAAAGATTTTGTCAGTTGGGATCAGTAAAGCCCATCCATCTTTTCTTCATAAATCCTTCCGTCATCCATCCATCCATCCAAGAAGTGCAAAATAAAAACATCTTTCCAGCATTTTCCACACAATCACACAGAAAAATCTACTTCTAAAATTTTAAACCCAATAACTTAACTTCTGGGTGAACACCGTTTGTCTCTGAGTGGTGATGTCCCTTCTCCCATCCTCCTTGCGTCCACCATCCCCCGGACGTCCTTGCCCGCCTCTGGCTGACCCCTCTCTGCATCGGGCCAGTGAGCCCCCCCATCTCCCCCGTCAGTGAGGGCACCTCCTCTCAAAGGGAACCAGGAACAGCTGGCCGGCCGTGCATGTTCAAGGCCGCTCCAACCTTTCTCCCTCTCCCTGTAGCATTTTGCCTGCCCCCCCAGCCCCCCAGCCCCAAATCCTCCCTCTTACAGAGCTGCCATATGGCATATCACTGCAAATCAGCACATTTTCCTCCTCCTTTCTTTCACACAAAGATAATTTGATGAGAAAAGCACCACAGCTCAGGACAGGGGGACAAGCGGCGTGTCGTATTAGCATTAGCGCCAGTTTCCTTTCCCGCCACAAAGTTAAAAAAGCACAGCTGATCCAGAGTTCATTGCGAACACCTGAACTTTGGCCTCGCTTCCTGCTGCATTTCTTTCCTTCCTCCCATGTCCGTCCATGCAAGCACACCTGAGCCACACGTCTAAGGTCCTGGTTTAAGACTCTTTGCCTTGGCTGAGCTCACTACAGAAAGGAATGATTTTCTTGTCATTGTTGTTTTTTGGTTGACGTCGCCTACCTCTGAGGCTGGGTCCAGCTCTGGGGAAGCCTGCATCCCCATTACTGTAATGTTAGTGCGCTCAAAGAGAGAGATCTGAGGCGATGGCACATTCCATGGTGTAGAACTTCTTCAGGGGCAACTTCAAAGGAATGATGAGTAAATCCGGCGAAGGACCAACTCCAAGACACACCGAAAGTGTGAGGAGGGAAATTCAGCCAGCGTTTCTGCATGAACGTTTCACAATATACCTGAATAAGATAATTGTGCTTGATACCCACAAATATATCACACAAGGGTGAAAACCCAGATACATGAACCAAAGCAACAACTCAACAACGGAGACACTGAGGGCAGGCAGGGGAGTGTCTGAAAGTCACAAGACTACTTGAGAAGGCGTGGGCGGCATTATGGGATACCGTGGTATTTTGGGTATATTCTGGCACATTTTATAGTTGCTTATTGCCCGCGTTTGTCGATACCATACACTCCACTATTATGTTCGGATGGTATGGCAGTATGAATAATGAGATACTGCCCAGCCTATGCTTAACTGTCTCTCAGCAGGAGAGAGAGTGACCACCCTGGAATCACGTGAGAAAACGCCGACAGGAGGCCTGTCCTTCACGGTTATGCATTCAGAAGCAGGTGCTAACAACTCTCTCCTCTGGATCTCTAGATGTGAGGGCAGATTAAGCTGATAGAGTTTCTTCCAAAATCACACACCATATTGCGAGTTTTCACCATATTGCGATCAAACACCTTTGACAATGCGGCGTGGTTATTGCATTATCTGCTATATTGCGTCATGCAGAGGGACACACAAGGCTTACTTTCAGGCTTTGTGTACACGCGCAGCATTGAGACCTCTCGAGCGAGTTAAAATGATCGTTTAATAAATGGGATATTCATATGCAGATATATTAGCCATTACATGCTGCTCTATTCGTGCCGGATAATTTGTTATCCAAGGTCAAGTTAATAACAATCGAAAGCTGTCGGGTTTAGACGGCAGCACAAAGGTCTAGATAAAATCAAATTAAATCCGTTTCCATGTAAATGGAGGGCGGGAACCACTGCTGGTAGTGGAAGGCAAGTACATGCAGTGAGAGGAGTAGTATTTTTAAAGCGCGTACGAATGGCATTTACATAGTTAAGCCGCTGCCACTCATCCGGCGCGTACACCAAGTTTGGAAACGTGTCTGAGACGTTTGAAGAAACAAAACCTTAAACTGTCGACTTTTCGAGTTGTCGGTTTAAGGACGATGTCGATTCAGGGCAACATACTTCCCGTGGATCCGGGCCAGATTCCCACATTAAACTCGGACAAGTCTAGTTATACGTTTATTTCGAATAAGTATTAAAAATGTGTTTTTCAAATGCCAGCACTTAGATTCAATACAGCACACACGACCGATTAAGGGTTTAATTTCATCGTGTAGACATTCCCTTAATTTGGGGTCTCAAACTGCAAAACCAGTAACAGTGTGGAAGCCTGCACCCGGGAACTGTCAACCTTTCTGAAGAAAGCAAAATTCCCTTCCGTGAAAACCTGACGCCTGTGATAAAAATCCTGTTAAAACCTGCGTACACTGAGCTGTTGGATATAACTTGGTTCCTTGCAATATATCTTATTTCGCAGCATTTCTCAACCCTTTGTTAATAAAATTCCTCGTTAAGCCACCATTCCTGAAATTAATTTCTGGGGTAGCCTCAAGTGTGCGTTTATTAGTTATGTGAAGCCGTTTTACTTAATGGGTGATGAGGCTACATGGGCTCTCTACCATCTCGTTAATCCCATTATTCATCCTGGCAGTCATCTTTAATCCTAGATACAACAGACCGTTTCCGATTTCCTGGTGTCAGGGTGACTTCGATCCCAGTCAATCTAATCCATCTCTCTCAGGTGCGCATTTGTGTAAACGCGTGGCACTGTTGTCGCGTTTGACGCTGCCCAAATCATCGCCGTCGGTAATATCATTATTATCAAGCGCGGCGCAACGAGATTTTTCTGGCCCTTTTGTTACGCCGATGGCCAGGAGAGAGCCCATTCACTGTGCTGAAAATGGCTTTAAGTCCCTCAACAAGATCGGCCAACCACATGCTGATCGCCCTGGTTTCTTTCTCTTAAAAACACAGGGACAGGTCGTTTAAACGGCGCGTTTAGGAAAGCAGACTACATGTAACAAAAGATTGTTTTTGCAGATTACTGAACAGGACCCAAAGTGCGAATAAAGTAAGAAAAGACACGGGAAGCGGATACGTGCGACGGTTTCGGACAAGAAATGACTGAAAATGCTTGCAAAGTTTAAATTGTGGGTGGATGGGAATAAGCACGAAGCTTACGCCAACTGAGTACAGTCCTGCCACTATAAAACTGGGAATAAACGTGATGGTATAAACGCAGCGAAATGTGCGGTCAAAGCAGAGAAAATCCTCAGCGGGACGCTTTTCTTTCTTTCATTCATTCATTATTTTTACTTATTATTATTGTGTGTTTGTATAATACAGTGTATAATAAAGGAACGGCGACAAGGCTTGCTTCCCGTGAAAAGACTTTAACCGGCGAGACAGTGACACATGGAGTTTGATTGTCCCCGTAAGAAGTTCAGTCTTAATGCCAATACACGCATAAATGGTGACTCGTTGCTTTGGTAAGAAACGTCACCTCAATTAATCTTGAAAGATGGACTTAAACCCCCTGTAGGGTGCCATGTTCCCGAGCACTCTGGCGGGCACGCTACGTAATTATTTAGCAACAATAATTAACGCTGGCAGCCCACCCTTCCCAAATTAGCTCCAGTTGTAGGCGACAATTTGAAAAGCGATTAACTTACCAGAGGCTCCATGCGAGGTGTGTCCAGCCGCTGGGTCACCAAGAGCATCTTGGAGCAGTTGTGGTCAACGCGACCTCTTTTAAATCCACTTTTGGTTCAATCCGCGAAATATCCACAATACAAAGAAATCAGGTCGATTTTAAGGTGAGAAGTGTCAGGGATTACGAACCAAACAAATCACACCCCGCGGAGTGTAGTGTGCCGAAAAGGAGTCCAACGGGAGAATAAAAACACCGTACTTGAACGTCGGGTATGAGAAGGCAGACAAGTTCACCTCGGCTGGATCCGCATCGCCCTTATGATGATCATTCCCAGTTACAATGTCTGTCCCCACGCCGCACTGCCTTCCGCTGGCTTCCTGACTCTGGGGGCGGAGAAAGCGCTGCAATAGGACGGCGCCTTATACCATGTCACGAAGGGGGAGGCACGTTTTTACACTATTTAATTATACTACACAACACTCGCTTAAAGGGACACTCGGCTACTCGAGGACCGATTCAATGGCCCAGTGAATTATAGCAGAGGTGTGCCCTACTTTAAAAGTACTAAACCCGTATAACAGGGCCACTGCAATCCTTGGTAATAGACCTCAAGGTATCGTAACGCTATAATGATTGTATTGTTACTCTAACCGATGGAACAGTGCAAAAAGCTTGTACACAAATCGGAAATTTTATTTTATTTTTACATTTTACATAGGCTATATATAAAAATCTAATTATTATTAATTGCCCGTTTATAGTAGCAGTAATAATAATAACAATAATAAAAACAACAGCAATTATTATAATTATTATTATTAGAGATGAGTTATGTCATTAGTGTTTTCCAGGCAGATGTGCAGGCTCGCGCCGGTTCCGGTTCCGGCGAAGGGCGGCTCATCTTGCGCTTAACAGGAATGCGGGTTCGGTGCCAAATCACCCTCACGAGCGGCGTGCGCTGCCTTCCCACAATCTGCAGCCTCTTGGCTCTGTGTGGCCAGGTTAGCCGTTTTGGCTTTATTGCTGAAAGGCATTCCTGGTCCTTAGTTTCACAGAATGTAGATAACCCTCTATTGAAATGCCTGCTTGTAGTAGAGTCTGGGTCCAGAATAAAGGTTTTTTACCTTTACGCGACTTCTAGACGTGCTTATTGTCGAAGCATAGACGATCCCGAGTGACATAAATAATTTTTCACAAAAATGAGTCTACGGACATTACTGCAGCAGTTCTCACAGCCCCGGAGGTACAGTCTACGTGGTGTTTTTTGTCCCAGCTGAATCCATTATTTAGTAGGCTTTAATTAATTTTAATTCAATTTCTGTCCTGATTTTACCTTTCTTACCAACCTCTTTTTTGACAGTTTTTGGCCAGTGTGTTTGTGTTCACATGAGAGCTGAAAATAAAATAATTTTTTGATATTTAAAAGAAAAACACCATGTCAATTATTATTAAAAGCTTAGTTAATTATATAGATTACTGTGACACTTTTGAAAAGTACAAAGGCTTTAGACAAATTCAGAAATCCATCATCCAGATGCTTAAGAACTGCTCTACTGAAATTTCAAGACTATTATGCAGCAACAGTATGATAATAATAATAATAATAATAATAATAATGCTTGAATGTACTCATATTTATCTTCCAGCCTCACTCATCGTGTTTCCGGCCTCACGGGGGCGCTGCAGTTCAGGCGGCCCATCCTGCACGCAAGCTCACCAAAATGTTCAGGAGGGTCTAGTAGAGCCTGCAGCTGCTGTCTCCTTCCAGGCCAGCAGTCAGTCCGGCTCAGAGTCGCCCTGACACGTCAGCGTGCAGCATCCTCCCCGCAACAGGGTTTTCTGCTGGCACAGCAGATGTGGGGGGGGGCGCAATGAAGAGGCATGGGGCCTTTGGCAGTTGTGCAGCGACACAGCTCTCACGCCAGAGCCGTGGCCGGCGGCAGCGACACCACCATCGATGCCAGACCCATCACCACCCTGGAGTCACACTGTCTCATGTTACTGCGGAATCATGCACACACACACACACACACACACACAAACATGCACACACACACAAACATGCACACACACACACACACAAACGCACACACAAACACGCACACACACACAAGATGTCAGGTAAACACATTATGGGGACCACTCATTCATTTCTATGGGAAAAATGCTAACGCTAACTATGAGAACCTTAACAGATTTTTATTAAACTGAGTTTTCCCTTATGAGGACCAGGAAAAAAAAACGGATATTCATCACGTTGTGGGGACATTAGGTAAGGTATACCCACTCACACACACACACACACACACACATACACACACAGAGCCTTGGATCACTCTGCTCTGCCACCTCTGTGACACACAGTACCATCCATGCAAATGTCAGTGGCGAGAGGCAGCACTACGGAATGTCCTAGAGGCAAGTCCATCCAGAACAGGAACTCAGTATCAACATCTAAATAACAGTCTCGTTACATTTAAATCCCAGACTAAGCCAGGAACTGCAGCTGAAAGAGGACAAATTTAATCTCAATATTTAGAAATGTATTGCAGAGGGTAAAGAGTGAAGTCTTTAAAGCAGAATTTTAGTGTTGGGTTGAGAGTTCTGTCTTACTTGGCAGCTTGGGGATGGAGGGACCCGCCCCTCCTTCAGAACCTCCTTAACTCGGTAACCCTAACCCATAAATTACAACTTGTGGGCTGCCTGCTGCTTTTAGTGGGTGGGAGGTGCAGTGCGCCTCGGCAGTCTAGACCAGTGGTAACTAATTTTGCGCTACAGGTCATCAGCATGGGTCATGTGACCAGCATTCAGAGGCACTTCTGCCCATTTGCATCTTTGACAGCAGAACAGAACTGTATTTCTCTAAAGCATGTACCTATTCTTAGACATACACACATATATATATAGGAACATGATGTGACTTTGTTGAGCATACATACATTCACATACACACATTCACACACACACATTCACACACACACATTCACACACACACACACACATTCACACACACACATTCACACACACACATTCACACACACACACACACATTCACACACACACATTCACATACACACATTCACACACACACACACATACACACATTCACACACACACATTCACATACACATACACACATTCACACACACATACACACACACATTCACATACACACATTCACATACACATTCACACACACATACACACACACATTCACACACACACATTCACACACACATTCACATACACACATTCACATACACATACACATATGTAGTCTGTACTGTGTAAGAGAATGTTCCCAATACCATCAATTTCCAGGGTGGGGGAGCTAGCTGGGGCTGTTGTATTGTTTGGGAAAATCAGAGGAATGTTTTTCAGTGCAGAGAGATATTGAGAGCTGATGGTGTTCTCACTAGCAGGATGGCAGGTCAGCACAGGCGATCTGAGGGTGTATTTGACTGTGGTTCCTGTTGACACTTATACGCCATAAAATCAAAAGCACAGAGAGACAAACTCCTCCAAATCCTCCCTTCTGTTTTTCCCTTCACTGACAGTACAAAGGGTTAGGAAGCCATAACCACACACCTACAAAGATCTATAATGCACTAGTGAGAGAGAGAGAGAGAGAGCACATAGCATCAGAGTCAAAACAGAGTTCATTTCAATGGCTGTTATTTCACCCACATTATGTTTATCCAATGATGTCACCCTTGTTGTGGAAGTAACAAGATGCAGGTCTGAACCGTGTTTCTGCTGAGGTTAAACTCCTGAACGTATCCTCCGTTTGGATTTGAGAAAACAAACTTTAACATTAGCATCCATCTGATCAGTCGGATTGTGAACTGGAGTGTTTTGTTAAAGATACAGTAACTCAGTATTTCCTAATGATGTATTTAGAGCAATGTTAAGTTTTCCTTAAACAGAAAGCTTACGGAGTATCTCGGTGAGAATCATATTTTAAAATAGAGCGGTTTCAGATTGTGGAAGTGCTGAGCCGCGGACAAAGGAGAAGTGAACAGCGAATACAAAACAGCACACTGCATACGTCGGATTCAACAGCTGACACTAAGGACCGTGACGGTCCTGAGCCACCGACGATCAATAAATAAAAAGGTCCAGCACCGCTTGTCCTGCGCACTGCTAGAGATGGCTGTGCTGGAAGCAAATATGCCTGAAATGTGAATCATGGCACCGCGAGAAGCAAGGGAGGAGCAGGGAGACGAGATAGACAAGGGGAAAAAATCGTCATGAATTTCCTACGCGGTAGTTTGGCGACAGCTTTCCAGAACATTGTGTTAATGATTAATATGAAGTCAGAGGAATTCCAAGCTTCTCTTTTCCTCTCCCACTCTCGGCCTCTCTCCTCCCCTCCCTCTCTCACACCCGCCCTTTCCATTCCCTTCAGGCTTAGGGATTGCCAAAATCAGTGCATACAGTTGTCAAGGTAACCCCGGAATAATCTATTTACTTAGCTCCCTCCTCACCAGCCAAGGTCAGATGTCCCGCAAGTACACCCCGTATCACGATGGATTTCTGCAATGGATAGCTAAGCACACAATCACAAAAATAACATTATTACCAAGAAAAGCGACAAAGAAGGGATAAAATGGAACTTTATTAAAGCACAGACAAGGCAGAGAGCATCTTTTGTTTTTCCTTAGAGATGCACCATTAACTATCAAATTGCAAAGACCCCCATTTATAATGCCATGTGTGCAGAGCACAGCGGAAGGTCCTCAGCCGCACTGCACTGAGCCATGCCTCTCCCCAGCACATGATCTTAACTTATTTGGGGTCCTTTTCCATCCCAAGCCCTGCTTTGTAAATCAGTCGTGGATCACTGATTACGCGCTCAAACGTCTCTCAGTAAAACGCCCCGACGCAGTCGTCTTCATGCATGCCGGTGGTTCCCCTCTAAGGAGATCACCTCCCCCCACCCTGCCCTAGCTTGAACTCTGGGGCCCTCTGTAGGAGGAATGGATGCACAGCCCCTTTCAGCAGAGAAGCAAAGTGAAACAGGCATGCCCATGGCCCCCAGGTCATGTGGAGATGAATCCAAAGCCACGTAGAAGAGGCGGAGCCTCCCATTGTGAGTTTCTCAAATCTCTGATTTTTGTCAACTGTACAAACCCCGACTTCTCTCTGACCTGTTTGTTTACTGTCCCACCTGTCTCTTCCCTCATGGGGTGGGTTATACTACCATGATCGGGGCACTGGAGTCACTTTGGACCCATTACAGACACAACAGGATCTCCACAAGGACAATGCGCACGTAGGTCTGGCTGTGCCAGTCATGTGACCGGAAATGAGCAGAGCATCCAAACTGTCTCTCCCTGGCGTAATCATTAGAGCTACTGGTCCATCACAGCCTCCCCCCCATCGCGAGGGGAGACAGGAAGTTGGACAAGGTTGGTGGACATAGTGAGGTTATTGATTCAGGCGGTACCATCCAGGGACTGTCCTTTTTAATGGACAGTGTGGGTTTTCAGGGAAGAAAGTTATTCCACATGTAGCAGGGAAACAGGAGCCAGGGTTAATAGGTAGACAGAGTAAATGTCGATATCTAGCTGTATAAAAGCTATATAAAGCTGCTTCCTTTGGAAACTCCCCACTGAGAACAGAAATGCAGATATGCAGTGAGACAGCCGTCTCCCTGGCTTTCTCAACATGTTTCCAGAGGGGAGATTCTGTGGCCTTGGGAAGGAGGACTCACCTACTGTCAGTGAAGGGCCCAGGAGGTGAGGTGGGGGGCAGGGGGGTTCGGTTGGCCAGTAGCGTGGCCCAGCCTTGCCTCATTTCCATACCTTCCCATATGCTGACGGGACTGAGGCCCCCATCTATTTCCTGTGGGTTATTCAAAGGTCGGCTTGCAATACTCAATGGGGGGGTGATGGGTCCCAGGCAGCAGTGATTGCAGCTGCCCAAGAGGATGAAGAGTGTGGGGGCCAAGGAGCTGTCAATGATAGTCATAAAGAAAGCTAGTATAACCTGAGACCTGAACATTGAATATTACCTCTCATTACAAACTTATGGAGCGATTCATACAAAGCCTATCTTGGAAGGTATAGGTACATTAGTACATGAATTTATTACTTATCATATGTATTTATGATCACAATGTTAAAGATGCTGTTTGGTCATTTGTCGGCAATGTTCTGTCACCACTTCAAAGCAAAACAAAATAAACTTTAAAATGTGATGAAAAACTTCATTTGCTTAGATGGTATTGTGCATGTCACATGGTTAAATAGTTCTGGATTTTTTTAAAAACCTAACATGTAAATGAAACTTAAAATCATTGAAATAGCTTATAAATATCACTATAAGCAATATTCATGCTTATTAATTTGAAATGACCCTGAGAAAATGCATTAAGTTATTTGTGGATTGCTTTTTAGACACAATTTACATCTAGCAGAGTTGAGTAAGGGTTAGGGGTGCGATTTGGACATAAAGAGGTGGAGCTGTGCTCTGGTAAAGTGCGATTTGGACATAAAGAGGTGGAGCTGTGCTCTGGTAAAGTGGCATTTGGACATAAAGAGGTGTAGCTGTGCTTTGGTAAAGTGCGATTTGGACATAAAGAGGTGGAGCTGTGCTCTGGTAAAGTGGCATTTGGACATAAAGAGGTGGAGCTGTGCTTTGGTAAGGTGTGATTTGGACATAAAGAGGTGGAGCTGTGCTTTGGTAAGGTGCGATTTGGACATAAAGAGGTGGAGCTGTGCTTTGGTAAGGTGCGATTTGGACATAAAGAGGTGTAGCTGTGCTTTGGTATGGTGCGATTTGGACATAAAGAGGTGTAGCTGTGCTTTGGTATGGTGCGATTTGGACATAAAGAGGTGGAGCTGTGCTTTGGTAAGGTGGGATTTGGACATAAAGAGATGGAGGTGCGCTCTGGTAAGGTGGGATTTGGACATAAAGGCGTGACATGTCTAGGTGTGTGGAGTTTACTTCAAGGGAGGTGATGCTACAATTATACAATTCCTTGGTAAGACCCCACCTAGAATATTCTGTGCAGGTTTGGTCACCTTACCTTAAAAATGACATTGCTACCTTAGAAAGGGTTCAGTGTAAGGCTACAAGAATGATTCCTGGTCTTAGAGGAATGTCATATGAGGAGAGGTTAGCTGAGCTGAATCTGTTTAGCCTCGAGCAAAGGAGACAAAGGGAGGACATGATTCAGGTATATATGATTCTAACAGGTCGGGATGCTGCCAAATAGATACTTCAATATTAGTTCAAATACAAGAACTTGTGGCCATAGGTGGAAATTAGCAGAACATTTTAAACTGAATTTGAGAAAACACTTATTTACACAGTGTGTAGTTAGAGTATGGAATAGTCTTCCTGCTAGTGTAGTGTAGATAAGATTTTAACAACTCTGAGCTATTATTTGAATTCTCCCGAAACGAGCTCGATGGGCCGAATGGCCTCCTCTCGTTTGTAAATTTCTTATGTTCTTATGTAATAAAGATACATCAACACCAGGGACTTTATCTGGCCTGAATGTGGAAATAACATCAAATGTAATTCAGATCCACATGGCAGTATGAATTAATTTTAATTTGCATACTTAAATGGCAAACAAACTTATGGGACAGAGAAAAATTCCACCCATATTCTAACCATTCTTCCAGTCTGCAGTCAGAAGGGGGTCTCCAAGCACAGACATTATACACTCACCTAAAGGATTATTAGAACACCTGTTCAGTTTCTCATTAATGCAATTATCTAAGCAATCAATAACATGGCAGTTGCTTCAATGCATTTAGGGGTGTGGTCCTGGTCAAGACAATCTCCTGAACTCCAAACTGAATGTCAG
>JAODLD010000054.1:7508-18117 GCA_026781065.1 Mormyrops boulengeri | reverse complement strand
CCCAGAAGTTTAACTGAATTGATGCTATACTCTGATTAAAAAGTGTTCCCTTAATTTTTTTGAGCAGTGTATATTTGAAAAGTAGACTGTCCAAGGTTTCTGGCTACCACAGAAAATAATAAGTTGGTGGCTGCCACAGGTGCTATCTTCTGAGGGAGCACCAACTTAGCAACCGCTGGCTAGCTGTCTGAGACAAATGACACTTTTCCAATGCCACCAAGAACCAAGCTGTACCTGAGCCATGACCACGCTGACGGGGCGGAAAGTGTGATCAAACCGACCTAGTTGCGTCACGACCATCTGATTGGTTGACTTGCACAGAGATACTAATTTTAGATAGAACAGCTGAAAAGAATGGATTGAATGGATAATGCAGATTTATGCAAGCAAATGCTAATTCCACTAGCATTTGGTACTTGCATAACACTGATTGTCACAGTCGTGCTAGTGGAAATTAGCATACAGTAAAAAAAAAACAATAATAATAATTGCATATAGTGACTCATGATGTACACTGTGTAAACAGTAAATAAGCATCTCTTCGGTTTTACATCGCTATAGCTCTCCAAAATCGACAACACCTTTACAGAGCTGACCCTCCTGCAGTGGAAAACCAAAGTGAGCTGAATCTGTGAACAATGACTGTTGTTAAAAGCGGTATATAAATAAAATTGAACTGAATTGAATAACTAGACTCTCTTTGCAGTGCAGCTCCAGTAGAGGTCAGTTCTTGTATGCCAGTAGAAAAGCATCAAAAGTGAAATTGGGGGGGGGGGGGGCACATGGGCTTTGACTGGCGAATGTCAAAGAAGCATTCAAACCAGTGATGGCGCATATCATACAAAAGGGGGCATATCATACAAAAGGGGGCATATCATACAAAAGGAACACTGACACACACATATCCTATAAATAGCATATTGATATTCATCTCATTATCACCCCTATCAGCCAAAATGAGGCTTTCTGACTTACTGGTCACAAACTCCACCCCCACTTCTGGGCCCTATTTTGCACCAGCTGAAAGTGCATTCCTCGTTTTCATGCCATGCGTGCACCTCGTCAAAATAGCAAATGATTTTACGCCCATCTCCCACTCGTAGGACTGGTGTTTTTTAAATGAAGCATGACTGGACATCACTGCATTATTGGCGCATTGCTATTTTATGGCAGTGAAATGACATTGTGCTTTTGACCAACAAAAATCACGTCCAAAGTTAGTGGCATATTATTAAATGTTATTTACGTTGCTCGTTTTAGAAATGTCTGGGTGCATGACACTCAATACAGACATAGGTAGGCGTTCAAAGTGCACTAATGGTGTTTTATTTTATTTCATTTATATATGTTTTATTATAGGTGTTGGCAGAAATGAAAAATGTGCTCTCATTTGTCAACTGTATATATGTAAATAAGTTTGTATTGATGACCGAAGGGTGGCAGCTGTGAGCTAAGCCGATGGTGAATAGTGTTAATAAAGTTTATTCTTCTTGAAGGTGAAGAGACAGGAGTTTCCCGCGTGTGTGTGTGTGTGTGAGTCGTCCAAAAGGGTGTACATATTCGGTTTAGTACATATTTTACACGCCATAACTGCTGTAGCATGTATTTCTGCTAACAGGTTATGGGCCCAGAGCAAATGAAAATGTTTTCATCGATTATCTTTCTCGCCAAGAAAACCGGCGCAACATACCGAGTGCGTTTTTGTTGCGTGATATACTAGAACCATGAGCGGACGGGTAACCGAGTCAAGTAGTCGCTGGTCCTGGCTAATCTTTAATGGAGATGAGCGTAACTATGAACTGTGGGAGACAAAATTTTTGGGCCACCTCCGGTTACAAGGGCTAAAGGATACCAGTTTAAGAGGGCCCACCCACGACGAGGATGAGGAAGAGGACGAGAAGAAAAATGCGGAGGCATATGCGGAATTAATCCAATTCCTGGATGATAAGAGTTTATTGTTGGTGATGCGAGAAGCAACAGACGATGGACGAAAAGCGTTACAAATACTGCGGGAATACTATGCAGGCAAAGGGAAGCCACGTGTAATTAGCCTGTATACTAACCTCACTCTGAAAATTAAGTAGCGAAAGCGTGATTGACTACATAATACGGGCGGAGTCGGCCATCACGGCACTGAGAAACGCTGGTGAAACATTGAGTGATGGACTATTAGTAGCGATGATTTTGAAGGGATTGCCAGATTCATTTAAACCATTCGCGATCCATATTACACAAAGCGAAGTGCCGATTCCCTTTGCTGAATTTAAAACCAGATTACGCAGTTACGAAGACACAGAGAAGATGCGCGCTGCAACATCTGATGACAACGTGATGAAAGCGCGGATACAGCCGAATGCAAAACCTGCTTCGGTGAGTACGAGTTATCGGGGAACCGAGAGTACCGATATAGTGTGCTTCAGATGCGGTATAAAAGGACACATGGCAAAAGCATGTCAACACAAACAGTGGTGCAGTCAGTGTAAAAACTCCATGCACCGCGACGCGAACTGTAGACGGAAGCAGCGAAGCCACAACGCGAGACAAGTCTCAGAGGAGATGGGTAGCAAGGAATACGCATTCCGAATGAGTGATGGAAACGCAGGGGTCCAACCAATGCGCGACATAAAGCTGACTAGTCTGATGGTAGATACGGGGGCAACCTCACATATCATCACGGATATAACGAAGTTCAAGAAGTTTGACGATAGCTTCAACACAGAGACACACTGTGTAGAGCTGGCTGATGGCACAAGATGCCATGGGGTCGCAGAGCGCGGGGGTGATGCAGAGCTCAGCTTGATTGACAGCAAAGGACAACGACACACCACGACGTTGAGAGAGGCGTTGTACATCCCCTCATACCCACAGGACATCTTTTCTGTAAAAGCAGCCACAGCCAATGGAGCAACTATTATCTTCAAGCAAGGGAAAGACATCCTTCAACACAGAGATGGTACAACATTCCTAATTTATGAACAGAACAGACTGTACTATTTACAAACACTGAATGGCGAGTGTGTTGATCATTGTAAGAGTTGTCATGACATGCAGACATGGCATGAGATTTTGGAGCACTGTAATTATGATGACATTCAGAAATTACAGGGAGTTGTTGATGGTATGACAATCAAAGGTACACCAGACAAACCAGTACTACCCTGTGAGGTGTGTATCCAGGGAAAATTTGCTCAGGTGACATCATTACATCGCTTTTGGCACTAAGCAGAGGACTTGGTGATGCCAGAAAACAAGGACACACTCGCTGCCACCTCATCCCACACCTGTTCCACCTCAAAAGGTTTAGGTGGAACAGTGATGCTTCCTTAGATGATGTGCTTTTCATCTCGCACACGATCACGTCCATTTTCTCAGGCGAACACTGATCTGGTTTACCAGGTAAACGCACCATTGTAATAGCAATCTGCCATAGCTCATGAGCTGCTGCCTTTTAAGGGTGATTTGATGCTCCATTCCGATTGGTTCATTGCATATTACAGCCAAAACAGGCCTCTGAGTAATTAAGAGTTAGGACAATGTTTTTGTGTCTTGCACTGGTGCAAAGTCTGTTTTTTCTTCCATCAAAGTGGCAAATTGGACTTGGAAACACCCATAATTGTAAGTTGCATCTTGCGCTTCACACTTCGCATTAGATCGAAATAGAACCTTCTGTCCCTCAGACCACATCTCTGCATTGCTAATGACAGCATACATTTCAGAGACAGCTTATAGTTTGACCAAAAGGCCTCAACATTTGGGACTGCTTCAAGAGCACAACTGATCAACATGTTCCAGGTGGTTGTCGTGGATGATCACCATATCAGCTTGGAGGAGTATGCAGCATCTGTCACTGGTTCCATCAAAAAGTGAATGGATGATATGTCTACTCACCAACATGAACAGGAATCAAGAAACAGGAAGTGGGGCTGAAATAGGAAACCAGAATGAGCATGACAAGCACCTAACACCAGAGCCACACACTGCCCCAATTCCTATAAATGGACTTATCTATGTGCCTCAGGCTGCAATGCATCACTTTGTCTCAGAAAACAGAAGCAAAAATGAATTTCACTTCAGAAATATGATGCTTTAAATATCACATAGACCTCAAAGTGTTGACCTCTGAACAGTACAGATCACAAGGCAGTAGATACAGTAGCACATGTATAGCTGGTTACTGCACATACAAATTAAAGAAAGAAATAGAAATTCCAGTGATTAGTCCAGATCAGTACAAACTAGAACTATGGATGAAGATATTTATGCTAATGCAGATGTTCTTGAAGTCCATATGCAATGCAGCCAAAGGGAACAGTCTCCAAAGCGGACTCAACATTCAGGTAAGGACACACAGATAATGATTAATATGAGTACTGTGAGTTTGTGCAGTAAAATTCAAGTTTGGTACAAGTAACTCTTGTCTGCTGTTAACTCAATACTCAGTCTATTTCATGTAAATTTAATCACACTGTAAAAAAGAAAATGTTAAGGTAACTTAAAATTTTAAGGCAACTTACTGCACTACATTTTTGAGTTTTGAGGACTCAAACTTCTAAGTTTTGAAGAAAACCACCTATTGTTGTGCCAACTTATTATTTTTTGTCCAGATAACTTCTCTTTCATATCTACAAAAACTTCAGAATACCAAACAAATTGTGCCAACTTAGTCTTTTGTTCAGATGATTTATCTTTCATATGCATAAAAACTTTATTGTTTGAGTTTAACATACTAAGAATTCAAAACAGCAAAATCTGTGCCAAATAATTGTTATTAATTACGATAACAGTTCAATTAGAATATTTATTTTAAACATGATTGTAATAAATAATAGTAACGGACAGATTCTATGGACCCCTGAGGGGTAATGCCCCTTCCCCCATTGTACTCTCCATGAGTATGAGCTTGACTCTGAGTGGCAGCCACCGGTTGTAGGGCCCATAGAGCTGGGGATCAGGGACCCACAGGCATACTGAGGCTGGGCTTGAACCAACAACCTTGGGGTCACCAGCACAGAAGCTTAGCCGACTGAGCCACACACTGGCCCCACTGGTGCAAGATTCTGCTAAAACTCTAAACAGTTATAAAACTAAACGGTGCTTTTGTGTTAGCATCCCATTCAGCTTATGTTCCATAAACCTGAGGCAAATCAAACATTATCAAGTGCAAACTACAATTCAGCACCAATCAACTGAAAAATGATGCCAGCTAATGGCATAACACTTGACATTTACCCACCAGGTTATGTTCTGGAGTCGGGTTGCCCAAAATATTACACTCAACTAATATTAACAGTATACACTGTAAAAAACCCATTGTTTTTATGGAAAAATCTGGGAGCTGGGTTTGCCAGAATAATTCAGTAAAAAATACAGCAAAACCATAATCATCATTATGAATTTAACAGTATAAAAATGTATTACAATTTAAACCAAAATTCAACACTGTATTTCTGCCGAATTATCTTGACAATTATGCTATTATACCAATTCTTTCAGCAAGATCTATATCCTTCTGTTACATGAACGCACACTTTGGGGTGCTATCGCTTTTACTACGTGGTTGAAGATGTTTGAGAAATACATGCTTGTTATTGATGCTACGGGGGATAGCTGGCCTGATGTGACAAAACGTGCCGTTCTTCTCCATGCACTCGGCACTGAGGGACAGCGACTGTTTTATGCGTTGCCGGATACAGGTGATACTTACACTTCGGCTGTGGAGGGACTAAAAAAGCACTTCGTCCCCAAAGTTAATGTGATTGCAGAACGTCACAAATTTCGACTGAGGGCACAGAGAACTGGAGAATCGATTAATGAGTTTTTGTCTGCGCTACGCCAGCTCTCTGCTGCTTGTGAGTTTGGAGATATGGAGGAACAGATGCTTCGTGATCAACTGATTGAGCGTGTTGCCAACACACGCATACGAGACAGATTCTTGCTGGAATCAGACTTGAGTCTAGCTAAGGCTACCACATTAGCCTTACAGATTGAGACCGGACTGCAAAACGGCGACATTCTTTCGGACAACACTGCGGCTGCACCGGTGAGGGCCGTACGCTCGCAGCCACAGAAAAACAGACCACGGGAACAGAAGAAGTTGGCTGTGAGAGCTGCTCCTGCTACAGCTTCTACTGCAGATAAACGCCGCTCCAGCTACCGCTCGGATCTACAAACCACATGACCAATAAACCATCATGCCCTGCAGCCAAAGCTACATGCAATTCATGCGGAAAGGTGGGACATTTTGCTAAAGTCTGTCGGTCAGGCAAAAAAAGAGGTGCGTGATGTACTGATAAACGAACTGACGTGCTTTACATGAATGATGTCATGCAGGGTAAAATCCTCTGTACTGTACGTGTTGATGCTAATGGGCATTCTCACGATGTTTAATTAATTGTTAATACAGGTTCTTCTGTTTCTATTCTTCCTGTGGGTGTGATCCAGAACCCCTTTCCTACATGTGAACTTGCTAAGCCTACTATGACTGTGTGTATGTGGAGAAAATACCAGTAATAGGGCGTTTACATGCCACGGTGACTCATGAGGGACGTTCAGCTGCATGCTCATTTATGGTGGTTGAGTCAGGTGCTGCTTTACTTGGGTTAAACTTGTTTGTTGCTCTGCACATGTGTATTGAGAGTAACAAAATACTTCCTACTGCAAACCCCGAGGGTTCTTCTGATTCTGAACCAACAGTACCAGTTGTAACGCTATTGACCACCTCAGAGACTCGGGTACGGGAAGTTGGATTTGCAAAAGGGTTTGTACACAAAATACGACTGAAACCACATGCCATTCCACTACAGCAGAAGCTGAGGATGCGTCCTTTCTCAGTGCGACGGGCTGTTACAGAGGAGCTCGCAGACCTGTAAGACAAAGGCATCATTGACCGCATCAATGCATTTCCATGGGTTTCTCCTATAATTGTCACCCAGAGACGAGGGGGAGGAAAACTCCACATGTGTGTTGACCTTAGAGAACCAAACAAATCCATTGTGTGTGATACTTACCCCTTACCGCACATGGACGAACTTCTCACCAACTTGCGGGGGGGCTACTATCTTTTCTACCATTGACCTTGCCTCCACATACCATCATATGCTGCTCCACCCAGATAGCCGTGATGTAACTGCATTTATCACTCATGAGGGCCTTTTCCATTTCTGCCATGTTCCATTTGGCCTTGCTTCAGCTCCGTCAGCATTGCAACAAATGATGTCTACTATACTGTCTGGCCTCCCCGGCGTACAGGCGTACTTGGATGATATCATATGTTATGGTCACACCCAGCAGGATCACGATGCCAACTTACGGGGAGCTCTGCGTGCCTTGAACGAGGTAGGACTTGCTCTGAACATGCATAAATGCAAATTCAACCAGACTTCTCTGTCCTTTCTGGGGCACACGATATCCAAAGAGGGACTCCACCCTGACAAAGATCGAGTCAATGCAGTGGCTCAGGCTCCTGCCCCACCTGACACATGTTCCTTGAGACCCTTCCTTGGTCTTGCATCGTGGTATAGTAAATTCATTCCTGACTTTGCCACTGTTGTCGAACTATTACGTGCCACACTTAAAGCGACCCGACCTCGGATGAGCGGTGGATGGATGGATGGATGGATGGATGGACTTAAAGGCTCTACGGACCAGAAGTTCACCTGGTCTGCTGAGGTTCAGTCCAGTTTTGCTGAAATTAAAAGGCTGATACTGGAGAGTCCTGCTTTGGCACTATATGATCCTGCACTGCCCACTCAAGTGACCACTGATGCGTCTGACTATGGGCTAGGCGCTGTACTCACCCAGCTTCACCCTGATAATACAGAGAGTACCATTGCCTTTGTTTCCAGAACGCTTACTTCTGCTGAAAGGAAGTACTCCACTGTTGAACTTGAAGCACTTGCATGTGTTTGGGGAGTAGAGAAGTGGAGAACCTACCTGTGGGGAGGTCACTTCACGCTGCATACTGACCACCAGGCACTTACATCTCTCCTCACTTCCAAAGGGACTAGTAGGCTTGGACTGAGAATTGCCAGGTGGTCAGCTAGATTGCTTTGTTTCACATACGATGTCACATCGCCCAGCCAAACAAAATGTGGCTGCTGACTGTCTTTCCAGGCTGCCACTTCCCACTACAGGAGATGCTTCTGAGGTACCGGACATGGTTGCTGCTGTCTTTCGGGAATCTCTGCAGGCTGTGTCTCTGCCAGAATTCACTGCAGCCTGTGACACGTGTCCTGAACTGACACAGCTGAGACGTCTGATTCGCACTGGCTGGCCAAAATGCAAGAATAATGTGTCACCTGAACTTGCTCCATACTTCAATGTGAGAGATGAACTAGCTGTGGATGACTCACTTATCATGAGGGGAACAGATCGCTTGATTGTTCCTGTTTCTCTCAGATCCAGAGTTATACATCGGGCGCATGAAGGGCACCAAGGACTGGAACGTACAAATTAGAGACTGCATGAGCTATATTGGTGGCCGAAGATGGACGACTATATTCACAACGTGATTGCTTTGTGTGTGCCATGCCAGTATACAGATAAGGCACCTAAACTGCACCATTGACATCATGCCTCCTTTCAAACACAACAATAGGTGGTTTTCTTTAAAACTTAAAAGTTTGAGTTGCCTTAACTTTTTTTTACAGTGCATGAGATTTGAATAAAATCATTCTGAAACCATCTCTAAAACCACCCTCTATTCTCCCATGATGCCCTGTGATCAAGATGTTTGTGTCCCCTCAGGATCTGAGCCCACAGGGAGACGATGCTGCCGACTGGCTATAGTGTGTCTTGGGATATTGTGTTTTCTCCTGCTGATGACCGTCATACTGCTGTTTGCTTACAGTAAGTTCGTTAATAATGCATTAATACTAGTCTATAGCAGCCTTCTTAGTGCGGGTGGTGTAAATTATCGCAAACCTGTGTTTCTGTGTAGCTCAGCCAGTTAACTCAGTGCCTGTGAGCGGAAGTTGGCTGGTTTAAATTCTGTGGTTGGCAGAGTGATGCCATCATCAGGCCCTTGAGCAAGACCCTTAACCGCAATTGCTCAAGGGACTGGCTGACCCTGCATTCACAACTGTATGTTGCTTTGGATAAAAGTTTATGCATAATAAATGTTGTCAGGTACAATATCCACACAAACAACAAATTCATTTTATATGGGATCTTTATTCAGTTAAGGATCTCTACTTAAAATAATATAATTTCATTCCAGTTAGCGAGCTAAGAAAAATAAACCAGTTCTATTTTCTGTCCTGGATCAGAATCTGAGAACATTTTACATTCCCCTTTAACAGTTTGTCTGTATACCATCCAATTGATGTAGTCACTTTAACTTATAACCATCTAAGCATTGTACAACGATAGAAAACATGAGAAACAAAACAAAAAATGTAATGAAATAAACGGTCTAAAGCCAGTGCAAGTACAGTATACTGTACTGTAAAAAATCTATTAAATTTACTGTAAAAAAAACTGGCAGCTGTGGTATCCAGAACATTACTTTAAAAGATATGGTCAGTGATTATGGAATAAGGGTCTCATTTATAAAACTTTGCATAGAACTCATACTAAAAGTGTACATGCGCTCAAAAGACGAAAATGAGGTACTCAAAGAAAGTCAGATTTATAAAAACGTGCGCACACACACCTGCAAGCAATATACGCTTTATAAATCGCACACTACCTGGGATTGTACATGGATTTGCCGCATATTCCGCCCTCTACACGCCCCTGTTCAACCATACCTGGTCAATGCAAATCACCTCATGCATATTTAAGCATCCGATGTAAACCTGAAAAACTCATGGCATCATGGCAACCGAGGGGAAAAGTAAAAAGAGAAAATTTTCTGAAACTGAGATAGATGTGTATGGAAGCTCGTTTCCACCACTGTGGAAAAAAATACATAATTTAAGTTGAAATTTCGACTTAGTTATCTAAAAATTTTTACTTAAATTATATACTTTTTTCCCCACGGTGGCGGAAACAGGCTTCCATATAATTCAGCGCACTTTTGGGGGGGGGTGGTATAACAACCAGCCACCTGATGCGTCCAAACATCGTCATCTGCATTATAGCAAGCCGATCGCACGCTCCACAACGGTGCGCGTACAAGCGTGAACGCCGTTATAGCGATTTTCCTGTGTGCTCTGGGGGTTTGAAAGGGGGGTGAAGAGCCAGCGCTTGAATCATTCTGTTATGCATTTCATAACAGAATGATTCAATACATGAACAATGAATAGTTATAAATTACACAATGTTTTTATCACCTTAGCAAGAAGCCAGCCATTGCACACAGTGCCAGCCTGCAGTCTGCTCCCTACACTTCTGTGTTCCAGGATAAACGAACCAGGCCATCGTGCAGCCACGTTTGTCAGGACCATATAAGCGTCACAAATAACTTGCATATTTATAGAATGCACATGTTTTCTATTCACGTAAATAAATTCATTTTCATATGGAGCCCTTATTGCAATGCGAGTGCAGTCAATTGCGCCGATCACATTTGGGAAACCGGACATTGCAACAAATTGCCTTTTGATGTTGGCCTGTTCTCCCACAGTGTAAGGGAACTTAATGTATCTACTAGTCATTTTAATAATGC
>JAODLD010000053.1:194655-206648 GCA_026781065.1 Mormyrops boulengeri | reverse complement strand
CCTCATTCTTCTTATTTAACCCCCAGGGGGCCTGAGGGGGCAAAAGACGGAGTGGTTTGGGCACAGTCAGGTGAGTGACGTGTGCCTGCACGTGGGGGCCGTGGGGGGGCGGCTCACACAATCACTCCAATCACCATGCCGCCCCCCCCCCAACTCACACAAAGACCAGCAGGACCTCCTCTCCATCTCTGACTTTCACTGCAATGCCCCCCCCTTTTTTCCAGCTTGCTAGTGGACTGGCCAGGGATCAGATCATCTGTACTGCGGTTTGAATAGACGTTCGCTTGCTGTCACCTGTTCCCTGTTGGAGTCCAGGCTCTTTTTTGCCCAAGGCTCTCATTCTGCACAGATCAGCCCTTGCGGATTTAATTCTGCTATAATTACGTGGAAATATATGGTCACAGGAAGATGGACAACCGTGCTTTCTGATTGGCCGGTTGCTGGTCACATTTTCCTGTTACACTAATCACGGAGGTAATGGAGGCGGGGAAACGCACGCCACCAGCCCACCATACAGCCCAGAGGCTCCCAGATTGTGTGTCTGCTGGGATGATTTGCCCCGCGCACCCAACTCTCCCTCCCGCTAATTCTTTCTCTCCATCTTCTCCTCCTCCTTAGGCTTCTACACTGACCACCCCCTGGAGACTGACCAGACTGACGGGATAGGTGAGTCCGCTTCGGCTTTTGTGTCTGGTGCTTGTCATTCTCGGTCAGCCTTCCAGCTGCTCATACAGGAATGATGGATGAGCTCAGTATCAAATAGTTTTTGAGTCTTAAAAAATGGTTTGAGTCCTCATGACCGTTTCACTCCTATTGGAAGTTACTGTGTCAGTGTGACTGAGGACCGGCAATTACATTACTGTACGACATGCTAACCTCATACTACATCGTATACATATTATATATGTAGTATGTTTACTAAATATGCTGCTGTATTCCATAAGCACAACCACTTTCTCTACCTGTTCTATATCTTTTACATTCTTATATTTATTATTTTTGATACTTCACATTCTTGTTTGTCAGTTTATCATTTTTCCCTTAAAATTCATATGTACCTCCAAGCATCGCTGGGGAATCTCCCTCATTGAGTTTCTTTGTAATTTGTTACAGTGACAATAATAGCATTATATCCCACTCTTTTTTTTTTTATAGTAACAGTGCTGACCGAGACTGAAAACAAGCACGCGGTGATTAGCGTGTGACCATAATCTCCCTGGTTGACTATCGCCCCCTAGTGGAAGGGATAGCGAAAAACCTTTAGACTTTATACAGTAGGTGCTGTTCAAGTGTGTGTGTGTCTGTGTGTGTGTGTGTGATTCTTCACTTCCCTCACTTTCATGCTAATCGAGTAAAGTTTTTGAATGTACTAAAACTAACCCTTTTACATAAACCTGACCCTCACTAATTTACTAATTGGAAATAAACTAGTTGGCATAACGGTGTCACATGGGAGTTGGCTATGGTAATCCGTGTTGTTTGCTCCTGAAATGTACCTCACAGCAGTGCCTGGCTCCCCGCCATCCCTCCCAGACCGTCAGCTGTCCCCCAGTGCTGCAGTGCAGAACCACACTTCACTGGAGAATGCTCACTGGAAAGATCCCCACTTCGTCTTCTGTGCTCCCACCCTGTTTCCTCTTGGTTGAAAGCATATTGACACTCGCTGTGAATGCAAAGGGCCATTATTACCATCTTTTAAGGGACACAATCATCTGGGCAAAAGGAGTTAGGAGTCAAATGGCCGGTCAGGGTTATTTAGTTGTGCCCGAGAACTTGAAATGACTCTGGTTTTCTGCCGTTGCCACTTAGGGGGCAGCAGAGAGCATGTGTGTTGGGTCGTGGCAGGGCTGGAGGCCCCACAGGTGTCCACTTAGCCTAACCCCAAACGGCTATGCCAGTTGTTCCTGGACCATGTGACCCATCTAGCCCCCTGCTGAGGCCTAGAGTGACGTGTACCTAACCAATAGGAAAGCAGGGGGCGGGGCTCTGGGCTTCTGCTGCTCACATGACATGTGCCTCAATGTCCATTGCGTTTGATTGTTGGCCTATTTTCCAGGGCCGTTAGATTCAAGACTGAAGATTTTATTTGTCACATGCACAGTCAGACTGGTACAGCTTGCAAAGAGAATTTAGATAAAGGGTAAATTAGATAAACTAAGTCGGGGGGTGGCTATATAAGGCTATATATAAAGGCCATCAGAATTCATTGTGCAAATAGCATTGTATACAATGGGTCTTGTAGGCAATGTGCAAAGAGCAGCATATATGGACATGAAAAAAGTTAACTATGAGGTGGGTATTCACTATAAATATATCAAGTTAGCATCAGTAAGCGGGAGCAGGCGCGGCGCTGAGTGGCGTTTGTGCGCTCCGTTGTCACACTTAGCTGGTCCATTTGGCACGCCAGGCAGACCGGACACAGTGCTGTGACGCGCCGTCCGAAATAAATGGAGGTTGTTATTCTGCTTTTATCGGAAATAAGAACTATTTTGTGTCCCCGATGTTTATTGTAGACTGCGAAAAACAATTACTGCACTACAGTTTCTGTCTCGTATTTTTTTTTCTTCCTTCAGAATGCTTACGTTTTTCTTTTGGTAACATTTACCATAGCTGGCCAGATACAATAAATAATGTTTTTACTGAGCTCGTATCCTCAGTTCCAGTTTTTGAAGTGCGTTGTGATTTCATGAGTATCCACCAGGTGGAGACAAAAACCTGGAAATCTGAGCAGATGCGCCGCATCAGAATACCAGCGTAATAGCCTATATATTTTTAGCCTGTCACGGTTTTAATGATCTCTCAGGATAAATATTAATAAATTATTATGTGAAATTATTTTAATTATTATTCATACATCTTTGCTGAGCAGTGTTTGAGGGTATGTGCATTATTTTTGTAAATGTATGTGGAAGCAGTGCAGCTTGTCCGCACTTGGAATATGCTGCCGCGATTTGTGTGTGCGTGCGTGTTTGTGTCTGTCAGTGTGGCTGTGTGTGTGTGTGTGTGTGCGCGCGCCCGTGTTTGTGTATAATATGAATATATAGCCCCATTCATCATGTGGCAACCATAACACACAATATTGCAGCAGCGTCCGGAATTCCGGAATGCACCTGGCAGAGCTGTGCTCACTAATATCACACACTTGTGAGTTGCTCTGTGTGGGCAGGTTCCGTACGCTGAGTACCGTGGAGCTCAGTAGGTTTGGGATGAGCTCCCATGCCTGGAAAGTCGCGGGTTTGAATCCCATAGCCTTCTGAGTACTGCTGTTAACGGCAGCTGCTCTGGGGGCTGGATGCCGGCTGATCTTCACTGCGACTGTCACTTGTAGATACGTGTGTATCTGTGTGTCTCATGGGAAACTGGATGGGATGCATGACAACTTCTCCCGTGGGATGAAAAGTGCTGTTATATTGTGTGGGGACGAAGCCTTTGATCTTTCGGCTCATTGTGGGGACATACCCCCCCACCGCCTCTCACCCCCTACCCTGGGTGTCATTGCGGTGGGGGGGTGCGTCCTCCCCAGCTCTCGTCTTGTAGGCTTGCCGTCAGGAAGCTGTCCCATGTCTCGTACCGCTTTCCCCCTTTTCTGCTTCATCCTGGACTTGAATCGCATGGAGTCACAGAATTTCTAAAAGGAGTCTTTGCTTCAGACCCCAGAAAACCCCTTCAAGTGTGTATTTTAGGGCGTCATCAAACTCTGACATTCCATGTCATTCAGTCCAATTTCATTTTTAATTTTATTTTAATTTTAATCTGCTGCGCACGCCCTATCCCACCCTTAGATGGTCTGTGATTCCAAATAACCACATCCTGCGCCATTCTGTAAGCAGCTGTTTTTGGCAGGATGTTCAGGTTCAGGTGAAGTTCATTTCTCTCACGCTCCCACCCTCTTGACCCTCCTAATGCTCCCCCAGCCCCCCCTGCAAGCACCAGGTGGCACCGGACAGGGGTTGGAGGTCAGATGCAGTTCACAAGCTCACGACCCTGTCACGACCCCTCCGCTGACTCCAGGCTGACCGGGTAACCCGCGGCCGGCCTGCCTTCCTGGCGTGCTCTGGGGGGCCGTAAAGCTCTGGGGCATCGCTGTTGACTGCGAAGGCCGAGCAAGGACCTGTTAAACCCTTAGTCTTAAAAAGTCCGCCATTGTTGTCCAGTGCTGGAAGTATAATTGATTTATGTCTCCAATCCCAATTAGGTTGTAAACTGGAACTAGACCCAATATCCCCCCCCTGAAGGATTTTTCCCTCTCTTTCTAGAGTGCCAGTCCTTCTTCATGTGCTATTGCTGGGAGTGGAGCGTACCAACTGGATGGGTATGCGGGGGTGTTAGGGGGTGGGATGCTGGGTGAAGGGACCATACCTTGTAAACCGTGATTATATGGGTTGGGAAATCTACGACCTCATCGGGTGAACTGAGAGCAGGTCAAAGGGCGAATAACTGAGGCAGCAATGTCTGTTTACAGCCCCCCCACCCCCCTTTTAAAAGCTAAAGGACATTTCTCTCGCACTCCCTCACACCTACGGTCCATTTTAAATTCCCAAACGTGCTAAAAACATTAATTCTCTGAGCCTTCTTGTCACGGGCCGATAAATGAATCGTCCTCCACAACAATGAAGGATTCGTCCTATTGTCCCTGGGGATCCTCTCTCATTTTGTATAGGTTCAACAAAACTAGTTTTAAAACTTTTTTTAATGGAATGTTGGCTAATTAAAGTGTGCCGCCGCTGTGAGACACTCGCTGTGTGTATTTGTGCTCTTTGCTGTTAAACTCGTTGAGGAACATTCGATGCTACTGGGCTTGTTTCAGCCCAAGAACATCCCAGTGGACATCGGGGCGGTTCGTCTGCCCCCCGCCCCCCCGGATGAAGGGAATTCCGATCACTGCCGCGGGATGCGTGAGGGATGCGTGAGGGAGGTGTGGCCAGGCCGGATGTGAGCCTGGCGACGCCTCCCGCGGCGATCGGGGCAAATGGTCAGTGCCTCACTGAAAGTGACATTCTGCAGGTTCCCCAAATGACTCGCCTCCCTCCGCTGGGCCTTTGCAGCCAGTGCGCTTTTGTAGTTTGTCCTGACGAGTTTAAAGAACCCGTCACACCTCACCCTTGTGGCACTCTCGTGCTCTTTGTCTCTGTGCGTGAAGGCCCATAGATAAACTGTGATGAGTTTAAACCAGTGGTTCCCAACCCAGTCCTCAGGGACCCCAGACAGTCCGCATTTTTGCTCCCTCCCAGGTCCCAGCCAATCAAGAACGCCAAAAACCTGATACAGGTGTTAGGAGCTGGGAGGGAGCAAAAATGTGGACTGTCTGGGGTCCCTGAGGACTGGGTTGGGAACCACTGGTTTAAACCCTGTGTGTGTGGCTTGTGACTTTGAATAAATGTGCATGTAAGAAAACTGACAATGATATACCTTTCTGTCCAAGGTGCAGGGACCTCAATTAGCCAGACGACGATCCCACACAGACTGAGTGGCTTCCTGCTGCGGTACTGTCGGGATTAACTTTTTATTTTGAATTCCCCAAAGCCTCCTTGCCTGCTCACAGTGGCTGGGGTTTGACAGTAACAGCAGTTCAGATTCTGAGAGCTGCCCCTTGTCCACAAAGCCCTGCAGGACATTGGCTAATAAGGGCTCTTTCTGGCACTCTGATACAGAGGGGTGCCAGCTTACTGCCCCCTACTGGCAGTGGGGAGTCGTTCCTGTCTCCTGTGCTGGGTTTCCATTTCTAAGGAGCGTCCTTCTTTTGTTAGGTCCTGAATGTCCTTTGCTTCCGTAATGTGGGTTATTTCTGTGTGAAACGGCAGACTGGTTGGGATTTCCAGTGTCATCTGCCTGCCTCTGAGGGCAGATTATACAGTTTGAACTGGCATGGAGGTTTCTCTGAAGGTCTGTCACCAGTGACTCAGTCTGGACCTCTTCCTCCCAGCACACTGTCAGATGGTGACCCCCCAAGTCATGCCATTAACTATCAGATGTTCTAGGTGGTGTTTTATACGTGAAAGTGAAACATCTGATTTCTTTCCCCCAAGACTGGTAAAAAACAAATTTTGAGAGACTAAACAGTACTGATGTGTGTGTGTGTGTGTGTGTGTGTGTGTGTGTGAGAGAGCGGGTATACACAATGCCCCCACAACGTGATGAATACCTGTTTTTTTTTTTTTCCTGGTCCCCATAAGGGAAAACTCAATTTAATAAAAAAATCTGTGACTGCACTGAAAAACCACTAAAAATGCAAAAACTCTTGTATTTTGTTTGGTTACTTATGGTTAGGACTGGGTGGGGGTTAAGGTTGTCATAGTTAGCGTTAGCATTTTTCCCATAGAAATGAATGAGCGGTCCCCATAAAGATGTGTTTACCCGACATATATGTGTGTGTGTGTGTGTGTGTGTGTGTGTGTGTGTGTTTCATGTTAGAAATGGCTTTCAGTAGCCGCCTCCTCTCTGTACCTGTGTATAAGGGTGCTGATAAGGCCCTCTGCTTTACAGTCAAGGACTGGGATGTTACAGCGGATTTAAGCACTTAATCATTAATGTTCAGACCAGCCGTGTTTGCAAAGCTGAAGTCCCCAGAACAAAGCACTCTGCCATTTGAGTCTGTTCTTAATCTGCGCAGGCTGTCAGCTTCCTGCTCCTCCTCCCCCCCCCCGTTTCCATGGTTATATGGCTCTGGTGGCCAATCAGGTTCCCCAGCTGCCAGCGTGACCAATAGGATTAGGGTCGGAAAGGGACCAGTCAGCATAAGGGATGGTGTGTTAAAGCTGAGGACCCGATGGTCCCTTTTTTTGTTGGTGGGGGGGTTCTTTTGTGTCCTGGTTTTCTTGTTTACTGCTGACTGTGGCAAACAGGGGGGTGGGATTGGTGTGGGGTGGCCTCCGTGTTTCACAACAGGCTTCCTGAGACCTTATGACACGCGGCTTCTCTTCGCGCCCTCCACGGCCGCCCTACCTGCTCTCGCCTTTGGGTGGCGGTAACGCACCTTTGGCACGATGGCGAATAGGTGAGCCGCACACAGAATATGACTCACCACCGCAAGCCAAACAGGCTCACTCACACTTTTGGGGGTGTGGGGGTGTGATCTTGCTGCCGGTAGCAAACACCCTGCTTTGTCACGTCGCGTCCATGTTTTTATATAAACTCTTCCTCACAGCAGATAACCTGCATGTTAATGGTGGTGAAAAAAATAATTAGATCCTCCCAAAATAGGCTGAAGTGTGACTTGCCAGTTTTTAGCACAAAATTAAAACACTGTGGACAAGCTGCTAATTTTTTAAATCTTGCAAAACTTGAGCTAAAAAGTTAAGTAAAAAATGGCATTTAAGGCTATGTGCATGGTCAGTCCCAGGAGGCACTGTCGAATCAGCACGTTGACTCATCTTGCCATACTGTGTGATGCCCACTAGGGGGCAGCAGTCAGGCATTTCAGTATTCCGCAAAGGGAAGATTTTGGCCTCGCTGAACTGCCTAGAGGAACTTGGCGGTTAACCAGCTTTGGCTTCTGAACTGTCGTCACATAGCATCGTATGACTCGATATTTATTTCCAGGAGTTATTTCAGGACTGCAGCTTTTTTTCAGCCCCCCCAGACCGATTTGTAGTTAATACTTTATATATGTTCACACATGTGGCCCCACCCTTCCCATGGCAACAGCGGTAAATTCAGTGCTGTGTGCTTAGCTCTGTCAGAAGAGCTCATCTTTCATTATCACTTGGTATTTCTTTAATGATTCCGATTTCTGTGATTAGTGGGTGGATTTTGGGCTTTGGTTTTTAGTAATGACACTGAGCGTGGGTCCTGTTAATACTGCACCCTCAGACCCAGGTGTGAGGACTGTACAGCCAATCAGTCCTCTAATTAGTAATCTAATTAGGGAGCACACACAACAGCCCTTTCTGGATAAGATTACCCACCCCAGGTCAAAATCTTGGAGCATTTTCTGAAAGATCATTTTAATCCGGCGGAATTTAAGCTGTACCATGTGCGTGATTTGTATCAAAGTTGCCGTAAGTTAAGCCTGAGTTGTCATTGAATTTGTACCCGAGAGTCTGTCCTGGTGTAATGGGCTCCAGTCTCACCTCTAACCTCCAAACCGCCTTTCAAATGACGTCGGCATTCCCCAAGCCTCTTTTTTTCTGGTCTGATGCATCCCCACGCTTGAGCTGCCACCATGGGTCACTCAGCATGTGGGTCACAGTGTTCCTGGTGTGGCTCCCCATCACCACGCTTGGTTTAACGGGAGCATGGGGTGGGCAGAGGAGCTGGAGGAGGAAGGGGGGGTGGTTGGCGCTGCCATGAATCAGAGAAATCACCGCGAGGTGGATGCTGTGCGGTCCACTGCGGTGTGGTTTTTCAGCATCAAGGTCAGGCAGATGGGGGTGTCCACAGGAAGTACTCCCCAGAGAGCATCTTGTTTACAGGTGGCCACGGAGGGGGCGGGGTCCGCTTCAATGCAACCGTGACGTTGCCGTGGGCGACCGACTCTCCTGGCTGCCGTCACGTTAAATGATGGGGCTCGTAATCCGAGCACTCCATGCAATTTATTGCATCGCATAAATAACAGCCGCCACTTCAATGAAATGGGATGTGAACCCGTGAAATAGTGAAATGCTAATTTATGGTCTCGCTGAGGCATCTCTGGGCATATGACTGTGATGACATCCGGTCCAGAGGCCAACTTTTACGTCCTGTAAGTGATTATTTAGTAACTGCAGTCAGAGGACAAGTGCTTTATGTTTTGTATTTTCCTTTATTGCCTTTGATGACTTTTTTTTTCTCATTGTGAGGTAATTCAACAAGCCCAGTGAGATACATGCAGCCGTACTAAACATTCAACTCTTTTTGACTTGATCTTACATGTCTGCAGCCATTTTTTCCTGATAGACTGGAAGAATTCATATTTACAACCTCACGTTACCCTTTCCTCATTCAGACTGGTGGAGTCACCATTCAGCGATTCTCGTCTTCTGTGCTTAATCTCCCTCCCAGATGGACACACCGCCTAACTCATTTAAAAACTCATTACGCCGCCATTTGCGTTTTGCTTAATTGCTGCTCTAAGGATACGTGGTGTTGGGGGGGGGGGGGGGGTGGGCGATCTCAGAGTTCCCGGTGGGTAACAGGCAACCAGACTTAACTGGGCAATTTTGGTGAGCATTATTTCCACATGATTGTGTGACTTCTGATCTGAAAAGGTGCTTGTTGTTCTGTGTGGGTGGTCCAGGCATACCTTACCTTGTGGGGACCACGTGATGAATACCCGTTTTTCCTGGTTCCAGTTTCCGGGTCCCCATAAGGGAAAACTCTATTTTATAAAAATCCGTGACTGCAATGAAAAAACTAAAAATGCAAAAACTCTTGTATTTTGCTTGGTTACTTATGGTTATGGTTAGGACTGGGTAGGGGCTAAGGTCATCATAGTTAACATTTTCCCATGCAAATGAATGAGCGGCCCCCAAAAAGATATGATTATACGACTGGGGGTGTGTGTGTGTGTGTGTGTTTGGCTGGAGTTGACTGGCCTGGAGCTGTTCTGTGTACCTGAGAGTGTGCTCTTGTACATTCTGACTGAACCCCCATTAAAGACCCTCCCACTGCTGTATACATTCTATGCTTTTGCAGCAGGTAGATGCTGGAGGAATTTTTCCCTTATATTTCTTTGGAAACTTTATTAATGGTTATACCAGGGGCACATGGGACGGCAGCGGCAGTTAATGGAAGAATGATGGTGAACCACAGCAACCCACTTGGTACTTTCTTCAGCTTTACTGGGGTACCATGGAATATTTGTGAATGACATCAGGTTTTTGGTAGTGGTCGCATAAAGTTTCCACAGTACAGACGCTCCTCTACTTATGAGCTTTCAACTTAGGAACTGTCAGACATATAAACGGAGAGGACTGTAAGTCCAAATTGTGTTCATTGGGCTCCCGTTTCCTGTCCGCAACATAAATTTTTTTTCTGCGCGCCAATTCCGCCTAGTACGACTTCTGGCCGCTACTCCCACCGCGCAGCAGCGTAGCGTGCGTCCTCCCAGCATCCTAGTTCTTTGTACTTGCATATGCCCTTAAAATGATGTTGAATAACGACTTCAAGTTACGAACGGTCGTTCGGAATGTATCTCGTTCGCGAGTAGAGGAGCATCTGTATTCCAAAAACCCAATGTTTTAAATGTGTACTGTGGCAAAACATTCCAAGCTCAAAATCCCCAGGTGCCTACCTATTTCTGCCATTGGTGGTGAGCGTGAAGGCTGGCCCCGGTGTCCGTGCGTCTGAGTGAGACGGAAGCAGATTAGGGACACGCTGTTTCTGCTGCCTTTGCTCCCTTAATGGACTCTGCCTGTGGTAGCAATAGAAGCCGAACGGAGCAGAAGGAAAAGTGCTGGAAAAGCTCAAGTGAAATTAGGAATCGACAAATACCTGCCTGCCCCTTCCTGGCCCGCTTCAGTATGAGACATACCTCAGTCTTATACGGAGCCAAGAACAACTTACCTTTGATGCACTAGTCATGAAGGAATGCAGCACTGCCTCCCACTCCCTGACCCAAATGTTAGCTGAAACCTGAGGACCAGCATGAGCCAGAGGGAGCCTAGCAATACCTGGTGAAATTTACCCATAGTTCAGCTGGTCTCTCAGCCTCTTTCTTAAGTTGAGGTAGCCTCCACAGCTGGTCTCTCAGCCTCCACAGCTGGTCTCTCAGCCTCCATCTGAAGCTGAGGTAGCCACCACATTCACTAGTCTCATGATGCTGGGGTGAACGACGTCGTGCTGTTCATACTTGTATGTACATATTGATGGTGATGTGTCAGCCAAATAGTATTGGGGGGGCGTTGATGCTGAGACACTGTAGACTGTACAGTAGGCTTGTCCTGGTTGCTGCTTGCAGGCCTCCAGGTGCTTGTACCGCAGTTTGCATTCATTGATCAGTGAGTTGTCCTCGTGTTAAACCCACCGACAGCAATGAATGTTTACTGCAGCCATTAAAGCGAGGCATCGAGAAGAAGGCCTCCAATACAGGCCCAGGTACATCTGGAGGCAGCTGTTCCTTTCCTATCAGGTGCGGAGCTTCTTCACCATGTCCTTGTCCTCAGGGTCTCGTATGAAACGGCAGCGCTCAGGGTACAGTCAACGGTCGATGGTTTTCGTCTGAGGCTAAAACTCACCGACAGCGTTGAATGTTCACTGGGAGCCCCTGTGACGCGACGTGGCCTTTTCCGCAATGAAATCGGTACCAACATTAATTGTTCCCTTCTTCCTGTAATTGGTTGTTATCGATGTAAAAGTGAGGTGCTGCGTAGTCTGCTCGCCCACTCATTCCTGATGTCCAGCAGGCTTGCTTCCAAGTGAATATAGTGTGATCATGTGAGTTCTGTGGCTCTAGCGACCTGTAGTAGCACGTCAGAGGGTGACCCACTTCCCTTTCGAATCTCTATGGGGGTTGAAAATGGGGATGAAGGCTCACGATGTGGATGGGTACTGGAGTTGATGTCAGCGGTTTCTGCTATAGGCTGTGCCAACAGCATCTTCGACTAAAAACAATCCATTTATACAGCTAGACCTTTGCATTGGCTCCTCTTACCTATTCTGTGATTCAGTGGAGATCAGCAGGTCCCTTCGTGGGCCTGGAACTCTGCCAAATCTACGTCTTTGCCGAGACTACGGGCTGAAATAACTTCCTGAACATTTCTCAGTCGATTTCCGGTTCTCTTCTCTGGTCTCTTGCCCAGATGTTAAACATCGGTGCGCTGAGACCATAAGGACTTGGTAAAGAGTTCAGCCAAACAATGAAAGGTGGAGGAGCGAAAATAGATTCTCTGCTGAAGTTTCTCTGAACATGTTCTTCATGCTGCAAAATCAGAAAGCAGTTCCAGTATATGTTCTGTTCATATGAATGGAATGACAGCTATTGGAAGATAGCAGGAGTGCATGGGAATTGAACCTAGCCGTAATCCATCCATCACCGTAAACCGCTTAATCACAACCGAGTACGCGGGGGGACCGGA
>JAODLD010000053.1:112413-123680 GCA_026781065.1 Mormyrops boulengeri | reverse complement strand
TTAATATTTTCTTTGGTACAGGCCTGCTCACTGTTCATGTTTTCTTTGGTACAGGCCTGCTCACTGTTAATATTTTCTTTGGTACAGGCCTGCTCACTGTTCATGTTTTCTTTGGTACAGGCCTGCTCACTGTTAATATTTTCATTTCACATTTAAAATGAGTCAAGTTTGAAACAGGGTTTGTCACATAACTCTGTATAATGAGATACAAGCATTGCTTGGTTCCTTAAACAGTGGTCAAGAGCATACGAAAATGGGAGACGTCAAAGTGGCCTACCTGCGTTTTAAGAGGCCATAATGTTATATATGTATAAAATAGTAAATTATATTTGAAATCACAATCACTTCCAGCCCGACAATCGTAATCCTGATATTAACGTTAGACATGAATCTAAGCCTAAGAACGCAAAGTGAAATTACTGTCTACTTTACGTGCTTAATGAAACTACATGTCACGATTTTAGTATTGTAGTAATATAAATTTTAACAACTGGTCATATGGTGAGAGATGTTACTACGCACAAATCACAACGAGTATTCCAAGATGCTGTTAAGTTTTGTGCAGATACTTAGTCTGAGGCTGTGTTGTGCGCTTGATTGAATTACATGGACATTTAATTCTGCTTATCGTAATGATATTCTAACCTGGTTTTAAACTGCGCTATGTGCTACCTAATTCGAAACACATGGGAAAATATTACTGGTAAAATGACGACTCGCCGGATATCAGGTGCAGTCCCGCATTGGTGTAAATCCGTGGGTGTCACGCTCAGTGCCTGTTAGTTTCTATTGAAATCGCTACAGACAGCTGGTCCATTTGTTAGCTAACGACCGAGCAGTTAACTTAGATCATCTCTACCGTCCCCACTGATAAATTTCTGGAAAATACAACATTGAAACACGGTGATTTCCGGATGAAAGGCAAAACAGACGCCATCTTTTCAAACTGAAGTATGCGAATGACGGCGTTGACTAAAGGCAAGGCAGAGGGTACTGCAAAACGACTGGAGGTCAGCTGCTCCACAATGACAGTTCAACTATGCATCTAAAGAATTTAATCTAGTCCTTCTGGAATTGACACAATGTCTCAACTATAAATATTCCTTAAATATTCCAAACTCTAACGCTTGCGTAAAGAAAAGTTTTCTTTATAGTTTAAACCGGTCAGCTTTAAGAGCCTTTTGTATTTGAAATAATGATAATATTTAAAATAATACTAACACATTTTGCCCGTCCATTTTCCCGTTTAATAGGATCAAGGTTACTTCTGGATTCATTTTTGTCATTCTTCATGCCGTAACAATATCATTTTTGAGCTATGGCTATGGTATATTGTATATACCATATATAGTATATGGTCTATTGTATAACACTGTATGATACTAATTCTTTAGGACAATACTGAAAAGATGTAACCTGCAGAAGGCAATCCTTATAGAATCTAACCTTTAGAGAGAATGTAACCTTCAACTGTAGACGGTAACTGTGGGCAGTGGTGGCTTAATGGTTAGGGAAGTGCACTTGTAATTGAAAAATTGCTGGTTCGAATCCCCTACCAGCAAGGCATCACGCTGGTATCCCCGGGGAATTAACTGCCCCCTACTATGTCACATTGTCACATATGGGTTAAATGTAGAGGACATATTTCACTGTGGTGTGTCAACAATGACCATTGATCCCTAAATTCTAATTCTCTACTTAGAAAATACATGCCGCTAAATGTTGCACAGTGTAACCATATAAGTATGTATTCGCACTCCATGTTAGCAAGACGTTGTCATGTTGTATATCGTATAAAACAAGTAGTTTGTAGCCTATTGTCTGTAGCCATGTATCCAAGCTTGCTACTGTAACATCTGTGACGAAATTACGTAGGCTCTGAAATCGATCGCTATAACCAATCGATCATTTTAACCGTTTTTTTTCTTCTTTAGTCTCAGGCAGATTACATCTAGTTGACGTTTGTATATTTATTACATGAACATAAGGTATTAAAACGGACTGCAAAGCTGCGTACTTAATTTTATTGACGATTTCAAAATACAGTACGGCTGTTTGAAACACTCTTCAAATCACAATACTGCACAAATTCAATTTCTGAATTGTGTATAATTCAAATATGCTTTAATACAGTACAGTATTGTACATAATATTCAGTTCAATTCAATTTTATTTATAAAGTGGATTTTCACAACGTTACATTGTATCAAAGCGCTTATTGTAGTTTCGCTACTGTACCTCGTTGGCTCGTTTTTGGCAGTTTATCATAAGCTTTGATGAGTCTATATTTGTCATTGACAGAAAACGACTTTCTTTTCCCCGTAATGCTTTCTATGCACGCAGAATTTGCCTCAGGTATCTGCCGGAAGCAGACGGATTAATGCAAGGCGAAGCAGGATGATCAAAGTAAAGAAAAAACGTAAAAAAAAATGACCGCACTTTTAATTTTTTCACATGTTGTCATGTTTATGAACACCCTAAATGAACACTCTAAGTGAACTACTTGGTTACTGTAAATGAATTATTTAAACAGTATTTGTGCAGTGGTTAGCACTGCTGCCTCACAGCAAGAAGGTTCTGGGTTCCATCCTGGGTCCGTTCTGTGTGGAGTTCGCATGCTCTCCCCGTTTTCGCAGGGGGCTCTGGTTTCCTCCTCCAATCCAAAGACATGAAGGGTAGGCTGATTGACATGTCTAAATTGGCCATGTGGTGTGTTGGTGCCTGCGCCCATTGCTCTGCGACTCCAGTGGGGATTAAGCGGTTATGATAATTGATGGATGATTCGGTCCCAAGCTTTGTGATCACTATAAGCGGTTTCCACTGATATATATACCACTGATAACTCTGTGTGTGTGTAAAATCTTGTACAGATGGATTCGTCACAATTATGTTCACCGGCAAGATCAAACCGTAAGAAATTACTGACAGCCGCATCACATAGGGGCGGGGTACAGGCAATTTTACCATTTTTCGTACATATTTTGTTTCCGGCCCCGTGTGATATATCACCACCTAAATGAATCAACCAAATGTATCCAGTTTGTTAGCTATGCTGGGAATCTACGCCTATATGTAGATTCTACTCAAACACCTGACCTCGGAACAAGCATCGTACACGCTGTGACTAAGGAATGAGTTTGACATCTATCATATTCTCGAAAAGCCATTGCAGGCCGAAAGTAAGAACTTTTGTTGCCTGTCAAAAGTCTGCACTTTCTCCAGCTATCGTGCCGCGGCGCCTATGCTCTGTCACTCGTGCGCGCCTCTGTGCGGCGCGCTTTCCGCGTCTCTCCCACCCAGTGTCAAGTTCCTTTCGTCACCTTGATTTTATTCCGTGTGGCCCGCTTGGCATTATCAAATTCCGATGTCAGTGTCAATGGCAGCAGGAGAAGAATAGTTGGTTGCTGACAATTTCAGCTATCTAATGTAGCGCCGCTGACAATTTCGGCGGACTGTGATATCGCTCTCACACATTTTCTTTTTTAACTAGATCTTTAATAAAGAGTGAAAGTCAAAGTATCTTTATTGTTATCTTCTGCCGAATGATCAATGGGTAGGAAAGTAAAGTTTTTTTTTTCCAGCCGTGAGTCATTCCATATTGACCGGCTGGTTCTTGAGGAGATTATGAAAACGGAGTTTATAACAGGGTAGGGCAGCCCCTGGCATCGGACCGTAACAATTTCTCCTTAATTTATACATGTCTCTTTAAATCACAAATACAGAGCTGTGCGGGTTCTTTCGCCGACTAGGTTCCTAATTGCCTAATTGTAATAATAACTTCGAACAATCGTTGTTTCACCTGTAAACAACATGCACTATAATTAACGTGGAAACATTCATCGACCGGGGCCAGCTCCCTCGTTTTCAGGTGTTAAATATGGTGTATTATTACCGTCATTAAGTGTTGCTGTTTCTTAATCTGTATGAAATGCGCACAGCAGTTCAGTCCACCTGTAATTTCGGCCGTTCATCTGTGCTTTTAAATCAAACTGCTCAAAAATAGATCTCACTATATATTATTTTTTTTCAGCTTATCCGCTAATTAAATGTGCTGTAAGAATACTAAGTTTTTTCTTTAGCTTTTGTAAATATTTTTTACCTTTCTGGTCTTCATGTATTTCCTGCGGCCTCTGTTTTGCTTATACGCGCATTATTATTACAATAACTATGTAAATTTATGGGAATTATTTCAAATCTATAAACTTAATTATATTGGTTTGTCAATTTATTATTTCCGAAGTGTTCAGAACAATGTCTATGTAGGAATGCATAAGAAGTATAAGACTTGCAATTTATAAGTAGTTGTCGGAAAATCAAATTTAAAAAGTGATGCAACATTTTTTATATAATAGGCTACATAAAATACCAGCCTATTATTTTTCTCATAGGGTATACGGCTTTTCTGGTTATTAGGATATGACATTTGAATCGACATTTTGTGCCCGTTCGGTTAATTTGAATTAAAGGGATGTGGATAAACCACCCGCAGATACAAAATCGGTTACCAGGCGCCCAATACGAAATAAAATGATGCTGGTGCATGATGGGAAATCAGGGTAACGATTCCCCTCTAACGCACCGTTTTTTGCAGTTACATAGTTTTAAATTCGTATTCATTGCAGATATATAGGTTAATATTTTCGCATCATTCGTATCACTGTAGGCCTATTTATTTCTGTGCATATTTCAATTACTCAGTTTATTATCTGAATCATGCCTAGGGCGAATTATTGTAACCGTATTTTTTTCATAAATGGATAAATTCTTAAGTCTTTACAGAGCTATGATCGATTCAATACGTGACTTACAGCTGTCATTATAGTTATGTTGAAATATTAATTCGACTATTTTACTTCTTCAGAAATTCCACAACAGCCGAGACTTCAGTCTATTCTTAAGCGTGAGCCGGAACGTGGGCTGCAATATTATGCACACAGGTGTAGCCGTGTTTCTGCAAAAGATTTGCGCTATAGGGAAACGCGGCAATATCAATAAAGAGGCTTTGCGTGTGGCGAAACGTGCCCTTAATAATTAGACATGAGGCTTAAAACACGAAGCGATCGATAACTTCTCCATAATAAGACTTAGAATTTCTCCTTAAGAGCACTTTTCTGTTCTCTAAGAAGGGAACCGAACGACGGCCTCATCACATGAGCTCGATGTCCAATCAGAACTTCTGCGACCACACGCTTAGTTAACAGAAAAAGGGAGTAAGGAGCTGCCCAGCGGTCAGCGTAGACATCTGGATCTCAGCGGCGCGCTTTCTTTCTTGGTGTTTGTAATTCCATATATCCCCCGCATAAATATATATATATATATATATATTAATTAAAAATTACAGTAATAAAAATAATTGACTCTGCCGAGACTGGCACGAGGTGTGCGAAGACCTGGAGGGACGTATTTTATAATGTCCTTTGCTGCGGCCTCTTCCGAATCCAGCCTGACGCAACACGACCAAGTCAAAGGTATGTACCGTGATTTCTTGTATACTGAGGTTTCTGTGTTATTTTCTTTTATTCATTCTGTACGCGGTAAAAATCGGTCAGAAACATGTTTGCAAACTTGACACGCAACATGGCATATAATTCAACCATTCAAATACGTTTGGAACAAAACGTAAATCACGACATGCCTAACTTAAAGAATAAACTAATAACGCAAGCTGTATCTTTCACCGAGTTAATTGTTGGTTCCTAAAATTTAAATTGTTATATGTATGTATAGTAATGCGCTGACAGATGCTTTTCGAGTGGTGTTTATTATAATTAGCAGGACGCGTTAAAAGTTTGTTATTGTCCAATTATGCTTATATATATATATAAAAATCAACTTATGTGTATAAAGCATTAACATGTAAGTAACGGTATCAATTAGGCTAATAATCACGTAAAAATGTACTTTGACAGTGCCGAATTGAATTCAACATTTTTAGCGAAATAACTTAATTCGGCTTATTATAAGTTCCAGCTTATTTACTGAATAATGAAGTATGGTACGTTGTTTCATTGTTACGTACTACCATGAGTACACCATCCCCCAAACGAGTGAATACTTCATTTTAGTCGTGTTGATTGGTGATGAATGGTTCCAGAGAATATAAGAACTACATTACAAAACCACAAAAGATAAGTCTGATTCTACCACACACCGGTTTGTGTGCGTTTTAGTATTTTCGTCTTAATTATGCAACATTTTGGTATTCAATTTAACACACGTCGGCTAAATATCCGTTCTGTTGACAAGAAAACTTGTTTGGCTTTAAATGTTTCCACTAGGCTGTTTTACATTACTTTTCGATAATTTTAATAGTAATTTTCCCCCGAGTAATTTCCATTGTGAAATGGAAGTATTTGGAACTTATGTTTGAAATGAATGGAATGTTAGCGGTAAGGTGTAGGCTACGACAATGAATAGCACCCGGAATTTCTGTAGCTTTATAATGACGGAAACAGTCATAATAATGAAAAGAGTGGCACATAATGTTATTTCAAAAAGCGCAGAGCTGCATTCGTTTTAAATTTTAAGTTATATTCCATGACATTCATTTTAGGTTATAGGCCTATATCAGCGATGATTTATTTTTTATTTGTGACATTTTATAAACAACATTTAAATAATATGTCAGGAGATTTCCTATAAGGACTCCTTGTAAAGACATTTTAAGTATTTCCTTTATAGTGCTGTAGATTTCAATATGTGCACAAATGAATAATGCGAATGTAAATATTTCGACCAAATAATGAGGTCTGCTGTTATTGCGGCGAGATACGCTGCTCTTGAGAGCTGTCATGGCCTTCACCTCTAATCGGGTTATAACCTTGTGAGATCGCCCTTCGCATTGGTGTATTTTGTAGTGGTTTCCACACCTGGCGTCCGACTGGGTTTTTACGTTTCGATTTTATCTTCCTTGATATTAAATAATGTTTACAATGTTTATTACACAGGCGATATTTGAATACTGCGCATGTGCTAATTGGAATTTCCAATTAGAAAATTAATAGATAGACAGACAGACAGATAGATAGAAATGCAGTTCTTGAAGAAATGTGATTTACATATCCACATTAAATGCAAAACACAACCTTGACACTTGTTATAAACTTCCATAAAGTTTTCCGGCGAGCACAGCATTAAATCACTCACCACTGTCGATTTCATATTCCTATTCCAAAGAAATAAAATATGAATATATGTTTATAGCCAAAAATAATAGCAAAATCTAATGCTTCTACTACTACAGTGATAATAATAAAACTAGCACCGAGTCTAGGAAAACAAAGAATAATGGATACTGTATGTTATTCCTCAGTCATTTTCATTTCTAGGTGTTGCATGTAGGTATGTCTCTGGGATTCCACCATTACGTGCGCGGGTTGTTTCTTTCCCCGCGTTTCCTACGCTCCTGTGCTATGAAGTGAGCAGACTTTCACACATAGGGGATGTCGTCCATCTCCCATTGGCGTTTCTCCCAGTAGGAAGGGTCTCTTCCCCCCTCCCCGGTGAAAAGCGGCGGCGCCGCGTGCGTTCGCGGGCGCGCACATGGGCCGTATTAAAGCGTAAGCAGGAGCGCGGCTTCCGCTTATGCCAATAGCGTCCAGCGCGTCATTGGACGTCGCGCATTCTGTCTATCTTCCCCTTCATGCGTATCCGTACTTAGGGAATTATCCGCATTTTATCCGAGAGCACAGCGCGGGCAACCATTCAGGTAACGATTTTCCACCTCGTTAACATATTGCTACCTGTTATTTTCTACTGTCTAGACTTGGAATATAAATGTATTATGCAAATTTTGACACATTTTCAAAACTAATAGAAAAAACTACGTATTTAATTCTTTTGCACATCAAATGACATTTATCTACATAAGTAGTTATTATACACGGCAGCAAATTCTTTCGAATAGAAAATCGTATAGATATTAATACCCCATATTTTTGTGCAACTAGTAATTGCGTAATATGATTTCTTAAACGTATAACCGAATTAACCGAAACAATTAAATTAAATCTAAAAACCTCGGTGGCTGTTCTTTCCTTTCCATGTAAAATGTCATTTTGAAATTATGTTTCAATTTATGTTTAGTTATAAGTAGACTTATAATTTATCTACATATATTTTATGTTCTTACAAATCTTGCTTAAGTACGACTTGTAGTTTTTTGTAGTTATTCTACTGTTTATTTAAAATTCCACCTTGATTTAAGTTAGATGAATATCTGTGTATTTTACACTGTGTATTCTATGTATTTTGAGAACTAAGACACGGATATTTTCCTTCACAGCTAATTTTTGTAGCACACCTATTTTTTTCTTTCATAAAATAAAATCAAATTTTCTACAAGAATTGATCCGATGTTGTGTCTTGACACAATGTTATAGCGTATACTTATCAATCAGTTTCGCATGTACATCTAAATAAATGTAACGGTTTGATAGACGTGTCCCAAAATGAACTAAAGTTATTCGTAGTCTTTGATTTTATTAAATTACTGTCTATCTGTTCCGCTAGGATTTTCTTTGAGGGTAATGGATTACACGTATGATGAAGATCTGGAGGAAATGTGTCCCGTGTGTGGAGATAAGGTTTCCGGATACCATTACGGACTTCTCACTTGCGAAAGTTGTAAGGTATTCGAAGACAGAGGAACGATTCGCTCTTGCATGACGACATTATTATTATTATTATTATTATTATTATTATTATTATTATTATTATTAATAATGTTATTTACTCTATTGTAATTTTTCTGTGGTTTTAATTACTTTCTCCTGTTCAGGGATTTTTCAAGAGGACTGTTCAGAATAATAAGAGGTACACTTGCGCGGAAAACCAGGACTGTAAAATTGACAAAACGCAAAGGAAAAGATGTCCTTTCTGTCGATTCCAGAAATGCCTAAACGTCGGAATGAGGTTAGAAGGTAAATAAATTCTTCCGATGTCAATGTCGATTTTTTTTAACAAAATTATAGGAGGCCTATTAGATAAAGAAGTCGACGGTTTGAAGAAACTACGGCAATTTTATACAGTTTTTTATATGACAAAACAGGTAACGTTTTTTCTTAGGCATATTTTATGAGTGTACTGTCGTTCCAGTTTACCATTGCCCTGCGGTTTTTGGGAGGAAAAAAAACCGAAAACATTTCAATACTAATTCGGGACTGTAGATTCCTATAGGATTCGTTATTTCACATTGTGCGCGATTCGGTTTGTTAAGTACTTTAATGGTATAATAATAATGTTACCTTCTCTGTGACCTCATGCGCACGTGGGGAATCATGTGGGGAGTTCTGGGGATTTTTGTCTACGACTTGATTCACTCATTTTCTGCTAGAATTATTTGTTATAGGTATGATTTGGGAGCCAGTATTCGGCGATGTATTAACCTGGCACTGTTTAAACATTTATAAGCCTACGTATCATGGCACATTACTTTTAGTAATAATGTGCATTTTTAAGGTATTATTTCAATAAAATTTACTACTCCTTACGATCGTGGTGTGAACTCAAACAGAACAGGCCATTGTAATGTTTAAGGAAAAGGCCGATAGATGAGCTGCTCACGTGTCCCCGTTAAGTTAGGGAATACACGAGCTAAAATAGTGTCTGCATCTCCCTGTCTGAGATGCAGAGAAGCACCTGCTTCCGCGGAGAAGCGACGCATTCTTAACTGGCTGATAAAACTCTGGGAATCTCGCTTTGGCCGGCCTGCCGGATAGCGAGATGAAAGAGGGAAGGCCTTCTGGAGACCAGTGAAAAAACTGTTTAATGATCTTGACTGTTTTTATTCTTATTCAAAAATGAAAAGGGTGCATGTGCTAAGTGTAGTTAGTCTGTTTTTTCCCCTCCTTTTTACTGTTTTATTACCTTTGGAAAGAACTCCAAAATGTTGTTTTGCAACGGATCCTTGGGTGATGTCGCTCTGCACTCCTTCCGTGATGAATAACTACCGCTGTCTATTTTGAGCTCTCGCTTTCGTTGGCCAGCCAATTAAAAGTGAGAGCTGCGTGGCCATGTGACCTTGTTTGTCTTTCCTTCCGTCAGCCGTCCGGGCGGACAGGATGAGAGGGGGCAGGAACAAGTTCGGCCCGATGTACAAGCGCGACAGGGCCCTGAAGCAGCAGAAGAAGGCGCTGATCCGGGCTAACGGCTTCAAGCTGGAAGCCACGCCTCCGCTGATGTCCCCAGTGCAGACTGACTTTGGCTTCACAGCCGGCCTGCCGGGACCCCACCCCGTCTCAAAGGCCATGCTGCCCGGCCCCCAGGCCCCAATGGTGCCCACAGACTATGACCGCAGCCCATACGGACCCCCTCCTCCCTTGGGTATGACCATGCAGACCCACGGCCCAATTCCTGTCCAGTACCAGTACAGCTCCTTCTCCAGCCGGGCCATCAAGTCCGAGTTCCCCGACCACTACACAAGCTCCCCCGAGTCTCTGGTGGGCTACCCATACCCGGAGGCGTACCCCACGGGATCCCCGCAGCCGCCCTGCATCCCCCAGCTGGTGCTGGATCTGCTTCGCTGCGAGCCGGATGAGCTGCAGGTGCAAAACAAGATCATGACGTACCTGCAGCAGGAGCAGAGCAGCCGCGGCAAACACGAGAAGCTGAGCACCTTCGGGCTCATGTGCCGCATGGCCGACCAGACGCTCTTCTCCATTGTGGAGTGGGCCCGCAGCTGCATCTTCTTCAAGGAGCTCAAGGTAGGCGAGTCCTCTCAGCCCCCAGACACCAGCTCCCACCTCTCTGCTTTTCTCGCTGACGGATGGCTACAAGAATCCTGTTTTTTAAATCAATGTTTATCAGGTCCTTGGGGACCCCACAGACAGCCCACAGTTTTGCTCCCTCCCATCTCCCAGTAGCAATATCTCCCCCCCCCCCCCCCACACACCCCCACAGGTAGGGAACCCGGGGGGGAGCAAAAATGTGGACAGTCTGTCCGGGAGATGGGACAAAGCAAAAACATGGACCAACTGCGAGTCCCCGAGGACCGGATTGGGAAGCAGTGTTCTAAGTGACTAAGGCCCTCCGGGTTCTAAGTTACCTTCGACGTTCTTGATGCAGGCTTGACAGTGGGAAATAAGCGAATGTGGCACACTTGTTACTCCCCAAAATATCACAATGGCCATATTTACACCCAATTTCTGAAAATACTTGCTAGGACAGGGGTGGCCAATCTTATCCGCTGTATATGCAGGTTTTTGCTGCAACTCCCTAATTAGGTCACTAATTAGAGGACTGATTGGCTGAAGAGTCCTCACACCTGG
>JAODLD010000053.1:86607-99286 GCA_026781065.1 Mormyrops boulengeri | reverse complement strand
TGTGTCTGTGTACGTGTGTGTCTGTATGTATGCGTGTGCCTGTGTCTGTGTACGTGTGTGTCTGTGTGTATGCGTGTGCCTGTGTCTGTGTACGTGTGTGTCTGTGTGTATGCGTGTGCCTGTGTCTATGTACGTGTGTGTCTGTGTGTATGCGTGTGCCTGCTTCCGTGGACCTATGTGTGGACCCACAGTCTACTGATCTACTGATCAAGGGGGATAAATCCATTCCCCCCCCCGGTTGGCAAAACCGACTGAGGTGGTCCAAGGTGACATCTTGTCAGGGGGTCCAAAATTTCTTGATACACCCCCGCTTCAGACCAATGGGTGAGAAAGCTGACGTTGGTTTCATTTTAATTCAGTTTCCCGAAAAATGCTCCCTAACCTCACATGGCACTGGAGTGGCTGCATGTGATTTTATTTCCCAGGAAGGATGTAGACGCAGGACGCCGATGCTGTGCAAGTGCACAGAGAAGTGAGATGCATCGCTGTGTAACTGTGGCTGTGCCGAGTGCCGGAGGGATGTTACACTTCCTGGCAGCTTTAGTGCTTTAGCCCCCTTTATCTGCAGCTGTCAAGTCCCCCCCGCACCCCCTCATACCAGCTAAAGAGTTATGCCATTTCTTATTGCTTTTATGATATTACTTTTGCAGGGAGCTCCCTGTTGTTTTACGCTGGTTACTCCACCATTTCATTCCATATTCTTTGTCAGTTTTTTTTTACCTTTTTAAACTTAACTTGAACTGCATTTTTGTTTTGAAGTGTAACGTTTTACAGAATTTTGTGTGTCACCAACTTCACTGGTACTTTACTGACTTTATTGTTTCAATATATTTTATGTAATTATAATGAAACATATAATTCTGGAGCTTCTCCTGGCAGGAAAAGTTCAAACTGGAAATGAAACTGAGGCCAAGGAAATATTTACATTTACATTTACAGCATTTAGCAGACGCTCTTTTCCACAGCGACTTACAACAGTGCAGTGATTTATTATCTAAGGCTAAATGTGATGCAGAGCCAGTTCCCACCCATTTATACGGTTGGATGATTTTGTTGTAGCAAATTCAGCTAACCTGTAGCTTAAAGGCTCACCCCAAAACCATCTCTCTCTTTCTCGCTCCCTATCATCCCCTCCCGCCCCCACTCCAGACGTGAAGCTGCTGGAGAACCAGCAGTTTGTGGAGAGCGTTCAGGAGCAGGTGAACACGGCACTGCTGGAATACACAGTCTGCAGCTACCCGCAGTTGGATAAGTTTGGCCAGTTGCTACTGCGTCTGCCTGAGCTGCGCGCCCTCAGCGTGCAGGCCGAGGACTACCTGTGCTACAAGCACCTGAGCGGCGAGGTGCCCTGTAACAACCTGCTCATCGAGATGCTGCATGCCAAGAGGGCGTGTATCTGAAGCACCGTCCACATCGACCCCACCCCCAAGTGGGCTCCACCCCCAAGCCAGAGAGACTGAGTGCCATGTTCACCCATCCTTCTCTGTCGTGGTCTCATGTTTCAGTTCTGCTATCATGTATGTGCGCAGTGACCAAATCAGCTCATATGACGTCGCCGTGGGGCTTGACGAGGGGCCCCTCCCTGTTTGCCCCTCAGCCGAGATAAATTCAGCTGCCTCCTCACACCGTGAAATTCTACATTTCTGTCTGACTATTTGGTCTTTTAGGTCACCAGAAGTGCTAGATTCAGTCATAGATGCCATATTTTGACATCAAACACATTAGAAATTGTTTTGTTTTAGGATTTAGAACACTGTTATTTTAACTTATAACTGCATTTTTAAAATCAATGTTTGACTCACTGAACTTCTCTGTTAAGTTAATAACTTTGAAGGTAGTAATGCATATTTGACCTTTTAAGAATCTGTTAGTTTCTTACTCATTTCTTATTAATGTTTATTTAAGTGTTTCACATGATTTTAGTACTGAGCACTTTCTCCTACATTTCTATTATTCCGGTGTTTTTACATGATAATTTAAAGAAATTACTGTAAGTCTGTAAGCATTTTAATTGTCAACGTAATTGTTTTTTGGAGCTGATGAAAAAAAGGTCATCAGGGATGGCAGATGGGTGATACCCTTCCTTAGAAGGTTTGTGTAACTGTGTAGTAACAGCAGCAGATCATGGTCACTTGCACAGAAGACAAAGTCAACAGTGGCATCCAATGCATGTGTAACGTCAGAGCAATTAGGAAAAGCCGTGTGTAGGAACTGGTAGGTAAGATCATCATTTTCAGTGAAAAATAATCCTTAGCTGTAGTATCTAAGTCACTTTAAAATATGAGGAATAAGATATTGTGACTTGATTACTGTACTCTTATATATAATGATCTAAAGACCAGCTACAATGAAAAGACTCTATGCAAAATGTACCTACTTTATGAGCAGAAAGGCTTAGCTATGTATAGAAGTATGCTTTCGGGAGCTGTGTGATGGCGTTTTTAATTGAATGAAATGCTTAAAGAAATTTCTTTCAGTATAAAAGCCCGTACAATGCCAGTATCACCATTGTTGTCCATTTAGACAGGTTGTTAGATTTTCCGGACAGGGGAGTGCATCATAGAGGGGCTGTTATGGACGACCATGCCGAACAGGCCTCTGCAGCTGCAGAATGTGCCGGAGTGTGCAGAACACCAGGGCGCGCCACACTCATCTGGGAGCGTATCGAGGTTAAAGGTGACGGCTGGTGGGCGAGGTCAGTGGTGGGCGGAGTTGAGGTGCATAGGTGGGAGGGAGACAGAAAGCCCTCGTTTTAGTTGGAGAGTGGACACAGAGGGGCAGGCCCAGAGTGGAAGGTAGTCAGCACCGGGCCAATGTCCATGGAAATAGACAGCAAAAGCCACGTGTCCAGTGGCAGTCACCCCTTTAGATGCCATTGGCAGCCATCTAGGGTGCCATCTTCTGGGGGGGGGGGGGCACGGGGTTCGACTGACCCCGCACATCAGTCAGTTTGTGCTTGAATTTTCTTTGCCAAACAAATTAAACCAAAACCCCGATTAATGTGCAAACTTTGCTATCATGAGGGACGCTGATATCCTCTGGGGCTAGGTGGACAAATCTTGCGAATCAGGTCTTCATCCCGATTATGTTGTGAGGTTGTGCTCAACTGTGCAATTAAAAGACACTGCAAAATGCCTAAAATCTTCATCCTCATCTTCAGCATCAAGAATACCGGTCGAGAGATCAAGGACACAGCAGCGAGCGATTTGGGCATTGTGATCTTTCTGGGAGAGATAAGTGTAGGGAGTGTACGCAGGCCCCGGCAGACGTGCACATATATGCACAAGCACACGCTAACACAGAGAGTGACTCGGTCACTCTGGGAAAAGGACAGTCACACGAGGGGGTCGTGCTTTTGTGACTGAATGAGATGTGTCACAAGTCATTCTGCTCTGTGGGTGTCTGTGACTCATTCCGTTCTCCATCATCCCGCTTGGTCTTGTGGAAATGTGCCGCTAAAACTGGTTTGTTTCCCTCTCTTTGCTACATTCAGATCATTTCATTTTTTTCTAAATATAAAAATGTTCTGTTATAACAGGAGGGGTAATACTTTGAAAAGGAATAAATTAATGTGCTGTGAGAAATTAATACTGACAGCCCATGCAATGAGAGGCTACATGGACTTTATATTGCAATGTCCTGATCTCGCTTTAGGTTTAAAAAGTGCAGAGGCTTCCTAACAGTACACTAGTTTGATCATGTCAAGGGCAGAACTGTGACATTTTAACATCGAATGTGTTGTAATTAAGCATATGACTCAAACTACAAATGAATAAAATTATGTAAATCACAACAAAGTTTAACACTTTTTGCATGGCATTCCTTGGATTCCTTGTGGTTGCATTCTGTGTGTGGGGGGGATGTATGATGTAGTATTACTGTAGACTGATACAGTATATTGTATGTTAGTGGATTTACAGTTAGCAGAACTAAATTTAGCAGAAGCGAATTGGTCTACTAACGGTTTTCAAAGTGGAAACGCTAATCTGCTAACAAAAACAGTTAGCTTCACTAATTAGTGGATGGAGTATTAGTGGAACCCTGCCTACCACCGGATGGTGGATAGTTCAGATCAAGAATGTAAAAGTCCGGACCAAGATTTTGTTTCAACCAATCATTTGAGTACTCTCTGACTGTGACTCTCTATAAAAAAAGCATTACTGTAGACTATATTATACTGTATTACTGTAAACTGATACAGTATTACTGTAGAGTATGTGATACAGTATGAATGTAGACTGATACAGTATTACTGTAGAGTATGTGATACAGTATGAATGTAGACTGATACAGTATTTCTGTAGTGTGTGATTCAGTATTACTGTAGACTGATATGATATTCCTGTAGAGTATGTGATACAGCATGAATGAAGACTGATACAGTATTTCTGTAGTGTGTGATTCAGTATTACTGTAGACTGATAGTGTTACAGTAGAGTGATATGGTATTACTCCAATGTATAATACAGTATTTTTGCAGACCGATATGGTATTACTGTAGATGTACGATGCGGAATTTCTCTATACTGATACAGTATTACTATATAACGATATGGTATGGCTGTAGGCTGTAATGATTGAGGTCCTCCTGATCTTCCTGTGGATACAGACATCAAAACCAAAAGCTCAGAACAGAATCACAAAGTTGTTTTAATACTTCTGGCCACCTGGTCCGATAGCAGTTGCGTGGTTGAGATGGCAGTGTGGGGTAGAAGCGCACTTTCCCCGGATCCATCATGTCTCTGCCGCCGAATCGCTGACACCCTCCTGGTCACGCTCCCCCAGGCCTGATCGTCTGCACTGAACCCTGAGAGGCTCCAGGCCCTCAGCTCATCTTCCTGCCTTCCCTCCTCATCTCCACTTTCAATGGTTTTAAACACAAAAGAAAATATAAAAGATCAAATGTGTTTCAGGCCAAATTCTGCTGTAATGGTTTTAAATCAATAAGCGCAATCCAGCAAAGCTGTGCGCTCCTCAAAATTTTAATTTGGGTGTTTTGCTCCCCATTCAGAGCCAGGAGAAAGGCCCAGATGGTAATTTCAGAAAGTGAAATGTCTTTTTCTTTTTCCTCCGGAGCTCTGTTCATTTTCCTTTGTCTGACCTTCGAGGTCAGCCCAATTAACGTGGCGTCGCAATAAACGGTAGCACAGGGGCCTCTGCCGAAACGTGTGAGGAAAAAAATTAAACTCGACACATGGTTAAGGACTATGGACTGTTAAGAAAAATAAGTCTATTTAACGGCCATTCAGGATGCGACGACGATTCAAAACAATATATAGAAGACGAACCAATAACTCCAGAATACAATGACTGTCGGATGAGTGTACAAACAAGTTTTATTTCTATGACAATAAACAAACGTACAGCAGACTCAGATTCCTTTAAGTGACAAACCCTGATAAGGGTCTGCATTAAAATTTGATCTGAAGCTTCTTGGTCCAAAGCAGTTCACGATTCAACATGGAAAGAGACAAAAGGCATCAATCTCAGCAAAGATATCTACTAACACCAACTAAAAAACTTAAAGCCTTGACACCAGCATCTAGCACCCATGACCTACAGACAATTCTTGCAGGGAGAACTAAGGTTATCAATACCACTAGTGCGCCATATACTGTAACAGTCACAATGAATTTGGGGAAAGTTTCAGGTTAGGACTGAGAGCTACGGACAGCTGACAGCACATGCCCACCACACCCCCAGTCACGGCGGGTTGGGGGCATTTGCTCATATTGCACGATGACAACATCAAACTGCGGTTGCTCATAGAACAAAGCAGCGTCTACGAATTTTAGCCAATGAATCCTGTTCACCAAAATCGACGTTAAGAAAACAGAGAAGAAAACAGACATGGCAGGCTGTACAAGATGAAGATCTTGAGGATTGGTCTACGCTATGTTTCCAGCCCTCTTTCAGGCCCTCCATAAAAGCTGGTGTTTCTTCGCAGATAAAACGTCATTAACGCCATTTCAGGAGATCAGGCGATGTCATATGCTAGCGTGGCACATGCAGACCAAATTAGTGGCTTTCATTTGTTAACTCATCACTGTTGTGGTGCTCCTTTGTGCGTCTAGGTGCCCCCAGCCTTGTCGTGGAGTTAGCGTGTCGTCCCTCATGTTAGCGTGGGCTACATACTGGTGTTCTACCCAGTTAAAAAAACACTTGCGTTCATGGAACCTGGTTACTCCTCAGGGTAACCAGTGCCTCTAAGCATCCTCAGACTGTCCCACTAAAAGATCATCCAGCGCCTTCCGGGACCCTAACCCTAAAAAAATGGCTATTTATAATGAACAAATGGGTTAGACTGTGAGGAGCTTGTCTATATGATGACTGGAGCAGCAAGTGAGGTGTGAAACCGAAGGCTTGTCGGAATATCCTCATTCTGCGGGGCTTTGGGTTTCAGAGAGCCACCTCTTCCCGCCTGTCCTCCAGTGGCCCTGTGATGGTATCCCGGCAGCCTCGTGGTCCTGTGAATGCGTCCTCACCCGCCGCGGTCACCATGAGTGCTGTCGGTGCTCTGGACGCTCAACAACCTACACATAGATTCAAGGTTCAGGAGTTTATTGTTATATACACAGGAAACAGTCAGTTACACCACACAATCCTTTCGGCCACCAATAACTAATGCAAAAATTAAGCGCAAAACACGAATACAAATTAAGGTGCTTCAAAAGACAATAAATTCAGAAAGATAACAAGTACAATTATGAGAATAAATAGGTGCAATATAAACATGTAATTCAAATATTTTTAAAAGCATTGTACTGTTTCAACACGAATGGATACATAACCATTCGGGATGAGACGGCGTAAGAGGCGTGAAGTTTTGGGGGCTTTGGTCACTGAGAGCATGCCGCTGGCTGGCGAAATGGCGAGCATGTGCGTGGGAACCCAGCGAACAGAGGTGGCAATTTCAGGTCCAGAAAGTAAAAATCCACACCAGGATTTTGTTTCAACCAATCACTTGAGTACTATTTGACTGTGACTCTTTACGCTCAGCTGGTTGGTTGAAACAAAATCCCGGTCCGGATTTTTACTTTCTGGACCTGAAATCGCCACCTCTGCCGGCGCAGGATGCCGATCGCGGTGGGCAGGTCTGCTGGCAGTGTACATGCTGCTCAGCCAGGGCGTCTCAGGCGGGGGGCCTTGAGCGGGGGACCTGGAGCGGGCTATGGGAAGAATGGCATAACGGCGGCGCGAGGGGAGCAGGTGTTTGAGTGTGTGTTATCGCAGCCGACTGAATGCGTTTTTCCCCCGACGGGGAAAATGAAGCCTTTCAGCGCGCGTGTGGCACAGCGCTCTGACTTGGTGCCACGTGGCGGCTGGAGAGCCACTCTACAGCCATTAATTGGTCTTTAGACATAAAGGGAATCGCCCAACAATGCTAATGGCGCCCACGACAAATGATGCCGGCCGTGCCGGAAACTTCCTCCTCCGCCGCCACGCGAAGGTCCCCTAACAGAGATTGGACGTGTTGAAGAGAAGTCCTTGAGCACCCAAAGCACCCCCCCACCCCGAAAAAAAGGGAAAATGACAACAATGCCAGGCGGTAAACCAATAATGAGTGTGCTTTCAATGGCCCGTCCGCTCCATTGCATAGACAGCCGTATCCAAACAGAAGACCTTCTCGTTTTGGAGATGAATTGTTCCAGCATGTTGAGGTGCTCATGCTGTCCAGCCTGTTTCTGAAACAGCGCCAGATTTTGTTTGCGAACATCAACTGTCTGTTGATTCCACAAACCCCGGAATTGTGCTATTTCAACGTGTCGTCAGCTGACAACTGGCATTTGATGGGTCACTCTCACCTCCTTTTGTTTGCTTTTTACTTTGAGCAAAAATTTAATCCACCCTTAGCCAAATATTTACAAAGAGGGCACAAGGGAAGCATCTATGGCAGCAGCTTAAAACGGGGTTTCGACTAAATTATAAACAGAAACAGACTAATTATGGAGTAAAGACATTCATACAGCATCACTGAACAAAATTACAGAGTAAATAAATGTTTCCAATTGGTTTGCACTTACATTATTTTGAGAAATGAGTAAGAATGTCAATGGAGGCTGCGTTTCTCTTTTGTTTATCGACAGAGAAACTAACCATGGGAGGTAAGAGGGCACAGGAGCTAAGGTTTCAAAAACACGAGTGGATTCGCCATTTTGAGAGTTATTTAACGTGATTTAGACTGCCTGTGTATGAACAGTACTACCCAGCATCCTCTGCAGAATGATCAAGGGGGGGTGTTCCACGAAGCAGGAATACTCAGATAGCTGGGTTAACTTAAGCTCTAGAAGTCATGATTGTCCAATAGGGATGCTCCTCACTTAAACTCTTATTGTACAATCATGACTTCTAGCTTAAGTTAATCAAGCTAACTGAGAAATCCTGCCTGGTGGAACAGCCCACTGGTCTAGTGTAGTACATGTTCAAGAACGTTTGAAAGAAAATCCAAATGTTTTCAGGGAACTTACAGAATTTGAGCACAGTTAACGGACCCAGTTGGCGCAACAGATCACGTCTAGAAAAATATGAGAGCTTCATTTTCTGTGCAATTATCACTTCATATTCAACCATTTTTACGACCATAAACAAACGCTTATGGCCGCTTCGTAAAGCCGGCGAGGTTACGGCGGTTGTTGGCATGGGAAAATGAGAAGATAACGGCTTGAATCTGGGTTGTGACTGAGACATAGACCAAAAGCTCACCTCAATTACACACGTCGCTACTCGTGCGGGAAATAATGTAAGGGCCAAACACTTAAATGCATACCATCCACGAACGAAAGAAGCCGACTAATGAGTCAAAGTTAGCATTTCTTGTCACCTCTGGGCTGATATGCATTATTAATTAAGTGGCATAACCTTGTCTTTCTCCCGCTTTAGCCCACGCTCAGCAATCACCTTGAAATACCGCCGTCTGAATGTCGGCGTTCACACTCGCCGCGCGTGGACCAGCGACGCAGCGGCACCGGGTTTTACGGCGCATTCAATTCTCTGACTTACCTGAAGGCTTGAACGCTGTCAATTGAACCACCTGACGAAGAAAAACAACAACACATCAAAAAAGCAATTAAAAGAAAGGACATTAGCAAATCTACCTTTCCAGAAATATCCAGAACAAGCGTACTTTCTTCAGCATAATGACCGTAATGACTTGCAGGACGTCTCTTAGCCGCACAAAAATGGTTACTTTTATTGCACCTAGGTTGTACAGTCATCTGTAACTAGCAATTCTGGTTTCATCTCAGAAATTTAAATAGCATCACATGTGTTGTGCACATCTGTTAATGTACAATGTAATATACAGTAGTATGTGCTTAATTTTGTATTTAATCGTCATTATAACTAATCTATCTTAAAAGCTCTTTATCCCAGATGAGGACTGCAGTTCATCACATTTCTAAGTTAAATGTCCAGATATGTGCTACAGACTGATTTTTTCTTTTTCATTTTCTCATGTTCACCTGGCAGCAGCACGGCAAACCACAATTAAATCCTGTTGTATTCATCTATCTGTTTTCCAAGCTAGTTATGGAGGCACTGACCCAGGAAGTAGAGGGCATGAGGTGGGGCAACAGCCTGGGCGGGGAACCGGGCCGCCGCAGAGCGCACGCGCTCATACGCTCAGTTTAGTCACTAATTCTAATGCCGTGTTCATGATATACGGGAGGAAACCGGAGTGCAAGGAAGAAGCCCAAGTCAACACAGGGAGCACAGGCAAACTGTACACACACACAAGGGTGGGATTCAAAGCCCAAACCCTGACAGTACCAGGCAACAGTGCTACAGACTCAGTCACTGTGTCCAGTTGTTCATAAATGAAATAGCTTATTACGCATATTGATTGAGCTGTCCATCCAGTATGCCTCCTGCACTGTGCCCTAGGCTGGCCAGGCACAGGTGTGCAGCCTGGAACGTTAAGTGGCACGGAAGGTGTGACAAAGGGACATTACTGTGAACTTGCTCTTTAGATTTCTCTGGATTACCCTTATTCAACTGGTTGCTTTGGACTTACTCGCTCTCCCGGTGAGTTTGCCCTGCTGTTTTGACGGTTTTGTCCGTTGTCTGCCTACCTGCCTGCCTTACTGCCTTCTCTTATTTGTTCAGTAACCCCCCCCCGTTTGTCTATTAATGGCTGTCTATGCTTGCGCTCCATTACCAGGCCTGACAAAAAGTTACAGAGGAAGTGATGTCATTTTATTGAACGCCAGAAACGCTAAATTATATTGCGATAATTACAGTTATCGTTTTATTGCCCAGCCCAACTTTGGAGTGTGGGAGAAATCATCTCACAAGAGATGTGGAAACTTAGACGTGGAAACTCTCAGGAGTGTGGAAAACGCATTTTCTCAGGCACTACTTTACAAAATAAACCTAAAACAACATAATGAAGACACCTTAGAACCACAATTTGAAACCTTTGTTGTTACAGCCATTAGTGAACAGTAAAATGGTTTAGATTACATGTGTCAAATTCAAGACCCGCGGGCCACATCCGGCCCGACGTACAATTATACCCGGCCCGCAAGATCATTTTATATATCTTTTTTTTAATGGCCCGGCGATATGATTTGCCGATAACACACAAACTACGAATCCCATAATGCAGCGCAACAGCTGCCTTACCGAACGATAGGCTACCTGTGATAATTCCCGCGTCAATTACGTCAGATCAATCGAGCGTCTGTTGATGTATACAACCCTAATTTAAAGTCAAAGTTAACCCCTAACAATGGCCGAGAGGAAGTTGATTCTGAAAACAGAGCCTTTCAGCCTTTCGATGGGAGGCTGAGTATATGTTTACTGACATTGCCGGTAAACCCGTGTGTCTTATTTGTGGAGCTAATGTGGCTGAGAGAGAATCTCCACACCACAGAACCTTACCCCAAACATAAACGAACTTGTTACCAAGAAAAGATGCCAAGCATCCAGCTCTGACAGAATGGCGTAAGAGCAAAGAAAATGGAATGTCTTGATTTGTTATTTTTTAACTTCCACTTAAAAGCACAATTTTTATTTATATTTTCAGGTTTTTTTTTGCAGCATATTCATATTTTGAATTTGTATAATTTTGACAGGAGAATTTTTTATGGAGAGCAAAATATATTAAGTTATTTTAAGTTTAAGTTTATTTATTTTGGAATAATATTGTATCCTGTCTGTTTCGATTCATATTTATGTTCAAAAAACGTTTAATTTTAGTCTTGTCAATAAATGTTTATCCTGTTCGGCTCGCAACTTAAAGTGTGCTTTGAGTTTTGGCCCCCTGTGCGATTGAGTTTGACACTCCTGGTTTAGATGGACTTACTTGGATTGTTGTCTGTGAGGGAAACACATCAGCATAAAGATGCAAACTAATTATCAATGATGTTAGTTAGCTAAGTAATATTAGGTAGGCTATAGTTAGCCATATGAACTAATCCATAGAAACAACCATCATGAATGGTTAGTTAACATATGTTAACCAATACAAACATGAGTACTGCTTAAATAGATGAATATACAAAACAACTTTTCATTGGTCAATTAGATGTCAAATGCTGTTACGGACAGATAAAATGGGCGTATTTACATCTACAGCAAAGTCACAATCATCAAAAATTGGACATATGCAGTTTTCCTCTAACACTCCTCACACAGAAGGAGTCAAAACCCCAAGCCTAGAAGTGCGTAGTGACAGTTACCCACCGAGCCACCATGTTGTCCTACACAGGATGATCCTTTGTGGCAAAATATCAAAACACCAGTACTCCTAGCAGAACATGTAGCCTGATGGATGAATGGACGCTCTGGGAAAGCCTCCAAGATATCTATTTTTGCCTACAGTCTTTCCTCCTTAAATTTTTCCAAAAGTTGATATATAAAAATGAAGCAGTGGACTTCCTGGGTATAGAGTAACCTCCGAGTGCGTCTGCGGTTAGACGAAATCATCGCCGATGGGGATTCCAAACCCAGATCGTGAAATGTCTTACTAAGCTAATGTCAAATTTTATAGAAGACTCGTGAATTGCAAGGTGGTGCCTTGCTTATAACCTGACATGCCTTACTCCGCAAAGTTATCTACCTGGTCTGCCGTAGCTGGTCGCAAGGAAAAGCTCACCGTGTGGTCCTTCATGAAACTCTCTGAAAGACAGGATCGACGTAAACATGAATGGCGGCCACAATAGCCAACACTCAGGTCAACAAGAACATTCCCTAACGGAGTTGTAAATCTTCGCGCTGGACACACCACGCTCCCAGTCGTCCACTTCTGAGAGCCAAGGTCACACTGTGACATGCGTCAAGTACCATGACTTAGAGGTGAGTCAACAGGATCACGCCTGACCTTAAGTGGAGCGGATCAGAGGGTGACATGCTACTCACCATTCTGGATGACCACCGACCCGGAAGTGGGCACGCCTCCTTGTCCTGAAGTGTCACTGGTCTCAGGGCTGGACACGGCACATGCACCACAGGCCCAGGAAGCATTTGGAGTCCTCTGGGAGGGCAGGAAGCCAATGGGCTGGGAGCAGTTCTGGAAGACCAGTAGAAAATAACCCTAAACACTAGCTGTCCAATCAGCAGAGGCGGACATTTCAGGTCCAGAAAGTAAAAATCCAAACCAGGATTTTGTTTCAACCAACGAGTTGAGTAGACAGTCATATAGTACTCAAATGGTTGGTTGAAACAAAATCCTGGTTTG
>JAODLD010000053.1:45172-62321 GCA_026781065.1 Mormyrops boulengeri | reverse complement strand
GCATTTGTGTTATGAGTCCAGTCCAGTTTATTGTTCAGGTGAACACCAAGGTACCTGTAGCTCTCCACCACCTCGATATCCATACCCTGAATGTTCAGTGGTTGAAATGGAGGATGTTTGTGCCTGCGGACGTCTACCACCAGCTCCTTGGTTTTTCCAGTGTTAATCTGGAGGTAGTTCTGCTGGCACCAGTCCACAAAATCCCGGGTCAATTCTCTGTACTCCTTGTCGTCCCCATCAGTGATGAGGCCGACTATTGCAGTCATCAGTGACCTAGTGAGTCTGGCCCAATCATCACTTAATTTCAGCAGCATTTCCTGCGTGCACACATATGCTCTGTGTCCCATTACTTTGCACTTACTACCTCATTTAATGAGGTACCCACATTAGCATAGACATATAAATATATCATGATTTTATACTACCTAATTTAAGCAGCAACTGCTCTAGTTCTCATCATGACATTACTCTACACTATCTCATTTAAGCAGATGTTACACTACATACCCTTACTCTGCACTACCTCATTTAAGCAGATGTTACTCTACATACCCTTACTCTACACTGTGTCATTTAAGCAGACTTCACACTACATGGTTCGAGTCTCTGCCAGGGTTCCGTGTGTGTGTAATTTGCATGTTCTCCCCGTGTTGTCGTGGGGATTCCTCTGGGTACTCCGGTTTCCCCCCACAGTCCAAAAACATGCTAAGGCTAATTGGAGTTGCCAAATTGCCCCTCAGTGTGCTTGTGTGAATCTGCCTTGTGATGGGTTTTTGCCCCATCCTAAGTTGTTCTCTGTCTTGTGCCCGTAACCTCTGGGACTGGCTCCGGATCCCCCGCGACCCTGACCAGGATAACCGGTTTCAGAAAATGGATGGGTGAGCCATTAATCTGTACTACCTCATTTATGCTGCATTTACTTAAGTTAGGCAGTATTTACTTTACTACTACACTACTCTTGTAAATGTGTACTCTTGCACATGCATTTACATTTATGGCATTTAGCCAGAGCGACTTACATAAGTACTTATGAGTCTCATCAGTGAAAACATTCTGATACTAGTTCAATAGAACCCAGCTAAGAAAACTATCACTCTATAAAAATCTTTTGGCACAATTTTTTTTAATGAGAGTATAATCCTATAAGTGCTAATACAAGTACTTTCAAATGAGGTAGATTTTTATCATCTATCGAAAGCTCCTAATGGCTCAGTTGTTTGGACATTTATGGGGAGATCGTACCATCGCCTAGGTGGCAAAACAGAGAAGAGTTTAGTTGTGTGTCTTCCTTGCGCCATGAGAGATGGTGGAACCAGTTGATTGGTGCTGGTGGGTCAGACAGAGTGTGGTGCAGTGTGAGGTGAGATAAGTTCTTTTAGGTAGGAAGGTGCTGGTCCATTTTTGGCTTTGTAGGTGAGCATCAGTGTTTCGAATCTGAGGTGTGGTGCGGGAGAACTTGGGAAGTTTGAAAACGAGTGAGGCAGCTGCATTCTGGATCAGTTGCAAAGGATGAATGGCGTTCAGAGGCAGACCGGCTAGGAGTGAGTTACAGTAGTCTAGTCTTGGGATGATGAGAGATTTGACAAGTGCCTGAGTGGCCTGTGTGAAAAGAAACAGATGAACCCTTCTGATGTTGAAGAGGAAAAATCAACATGAGCGGAAAAGATTAGCAATGTGAGAGGAAAAGAAACGGTGATTGTCCATGGTCATCCTGAAGTTACAAGCAGTGATCGCGGGACAAATCAGAGAGATGTTCAAGGAGATCACAAGATCCTGGTGTGGGGATGGATCAGCTGGGATGAATAGCAGTTCTGTTTTGCTAAGGCTGAGTTTCAGTTGATAACTTCTCATCCATGATGAGATGTCTGCTGGACATGCAGAGATCCGAGTGGAGACTTGAGTGTCGGAGGGAGGAAAGTAAAGGATAAGTTGAATGTCATCTGCATAGCAGTGATAAGAGAGCCCATGCGACAATATGACCTCTCCAAGAGATCTAGAATAGAGAGAAGAGGACCAAGAACTGAGCCTTGAGGGACGCCAGTGAAAAGGTCAAGGAGGTCGCTGCTGAAAGGTCAAGGAGGATGAGGAGAGATGACAGTTTGGCCACCCTGGTAGCATGTAACTTTTCAGTGACAGCCAAGTGGGCAGTCTCTGTGGAATGTGGTGCCTTAAAGCCAGATAAGGCCAGTTAGGATCCTGAAGGTTTGTTCTGAGTGAGGTAGAGTGACAGGTCGAGGGCGTTTCCTCCTTTGTGTGGGAGAGCAGCCGTTGGATGTCAGAGAGAAGGAATAGAGAAGAGGGAGAAGGCATTAGGAATGTAGCTTATCAAGGGGCAGGTTGAAGTCTCCTAGGAGAGTGAGAGGGGTGTTGTCAGTAGGGAAGAGACTGAGGAGTGTATCCATTTATTCAAGAAAGTGACATAGGGGACCAGGAGAGTGGTAGATGACAGTGATGAGAAGATCAGAGAGGAAACTGCAACTACACGGAATTAGAAGGATAAGATGTTAAGACGGGACAGAGAGAGGGGTGGGTAGCACCAGTGTACACAACTCTAATTGTCTATAGCACTATCTGTCTACTTGGCTGCACCAAAATTCTTGGATCTCATCTCCTCTCCTCTTGCGTGCCATTACTCTACACTACATCATGTAAGCAGCATTTGTGCTGTGTGGCTTGGTGGCTGGTGGCGCTGTGCCTGTGAGCAGAAGATCACCAGTTCAAATCCTGTAGGCAGCAGTTCACCTCTGAGTAATAATAATAACTGATATTTTATTAAGGCCCTAAACCACCAAATACACCATGGACTGACAGACCTTGCTGTCTGAAATGTATGTCGCTTTGCATTAAAGCTTTTGCAAAATAAGTAAATATAAATGTTTACTCTACATATCATTACATTGTAGCATTTGTCATTACTGTACGCTACTTCAAATAAACAGCATTTACTCTGCTCACCATAACTGTACACTAACACATTTAAGCAGAATTTTCCAGGTTCTCATATTATGACAAACCAGTGAATTGCTCCGGAATTCCTTGCGAGGAAACCTATTGACCATGGCTCAGTTTCAGCACAGCAACCGTCCCATAATTCTTTGGCGACAAAGGAGCAGAATGCTGACCACGAGGAATGCCTCAGCGTCTAATGAGGGGGAATCTGCAGTCCTCAACCAGCCAGCGGCGGTCGGGGCCCAGGATGTGGCCTCACTGTGGAGTTTATGGGCTGCCGTTGCTGTGTCAGTGGTGAGCACCCTCCCCCCACCCAAATGCCCCCCCAGTAGCCTTCAGCCTCAGGTTGCTCTGTATAGCTTGGCTCAGGACCCAAATGACTGTCACACCCACCTTCATAGTCATGAAACATAGAAATACACTCAATTAAATATTCAGGCAATTGTTTCACACATGCAACACAAATACAGTGACAAAGAGTCACTGGTAACACTTTACTTGAAGCTCCATAATGCACCATAGATACCTTTGTAATGAATTATAATGATCGGTATAAGAATTAATAAAGCAGTACAGCATCTTCTATTGTCATAAGACATTAAGTTGTTGATTATAACAATATAAGAATTAATGATGCTTTGTATTGCATTATAGACGAGAGCTTCATAATGCATAATAAACATGGCTATAATGTGTTTTGCTTTTTTTATAAATATTTATAGCCATGTTTATAATGCTTTATGAATGCATTATAATGTGTTATAAATGTGTTTATAGATTTTTATACACATGGCATTCATAGAAAGTGTTGCCGAGTCATTTATAAACAACAATAATGGTCTCTGTCTCTGTGTCAGAGCGAGTGCCGGTCGAAGCCCATGTGGTGAAGAGAGGGACTCCAGCATAACTCCACTCAGACTTGTGCAAACTGCAGAGGAAAGATATATCATTAAAGTAAAACATTTTTATGCCTTCATCTCCATCTCTGTCTGTGTCCCCGTCCTGTAGCTGGAGGGCCCACCCTGACATGACCCAGGTCCTGTGTCACCCTGTTGCGGGCACCAGCCTGCGTGCTTCACTGGACGAGCCTGAACACGTCTAAACACTGCAACACTCAAAACGTTACCCACAAGGACCTCCCCAGCCCCCTCCCTTCACCAGATAAATTCAGAAAGCAAAGATTCTCTTTGGATTCTCCAGCTGTGTACAACCGCAGACTCCTGCCTCTGAAAACCCCCGCCAGTCAGCTAGAAAAACCACAGTTTCCAATAATGCAGTTTTTCAGTATGTCTACAATAAGCACTATGATGATTTTTGTCCACAGAACAATCTCAGTCATTTATGACACACACAAGTCATTAGTCAGTCATGTTCCCAGCCAGGAAACTTCTGAACCTTCAGACACCCTCTGCAACTCTTGGCAGGTGTCAAGGGGCTTCTGAGAGGCAAGTAGTCATCTGCTAGTATATTGCTCTTAATGTACATTTATCTAAAGCGGTCCATGACTCTTATGACTTTACTTTTCCATATTAATTAACTACGAAATTCTTATTATAATTGTTCAATAAGAAGAATAGCGGGCAAGGTGGCTCTCTGAATTTGAACCTACTTTTTAGATACAAACTTAGCAACTACATCTTAGCCAATATACTATGTGCTAAGCTGGTACGCCAGGCATGGCACTGGTCGCTTAACGGGACCACATTGATCAGGCTAGTGCAGACTCATCATGGCATCCGAAATCCTGGTCAATTCATTTTGTGTGGATGCAAAACCGACATAAAAGCTCTCACTTGAACCCGAGGCACAAGGGCATGGGGGACATAGTCGCACGGATCCCCGGGCAACAGAAAGTGGCAGCGTGCAAAAAGTACCTTTTAAACATTCTGTTGTCATGGCAAAGGGAATTTACCGTGCCTCCGCAAGCTCGCTGACCGTCAGGACGGCTGAAAGTCTCCCAGGCAGTGGTTTGTAACAGATGTTTTCTGTTTTTCTCTATGTTAATGCCTGCATTTTACTTTCACGGTGAGTCATTCTACCATTATTGCCACTTTATCGTCATGAGTAATATACAGTTCGAGCACCACTGCGCTATAGAAACTACACACATCTTTTCAGCTATCAGTGAGACTGAACCAGCTACTGAATTCTCAGGAGGAATCATCCACCCTCCACTTTTGTGTGAACCAAGGCAGGAGCTGAGGCTGGGAGACACCCTCCATGACATGGATGTATCCTTGACCAAAAGAAAAATAAAAAAGTCTCACACCCCCAGATACCAAAATGCATAGGCGGGATAAAGGGGTCATGGCATCACGAGTTTTCCGGGAACATATCTATCCTTCAGAATCTGCCCTGTGGCGAGTGGGCGCAGCAGAGAAGCTCCTCTGAATGGCCCTGTCTCCACTCTCAGCTCCTGGCTATGAATTCGGTGTGCGACCCCTAAGCCTGTCTGCCTTTATGAGCTGCTGGCTCTCAACAACCAGGCAGATCTGTGCAAACAGAACCAACAATGGTCCGACATCGAGTGGCAGAACAGAACAGCATCCCAGCCACCCATATGGTTTTATTCAGAACGTGGACATCCATAACGCTGAGACTTCATCTCGCTCTCACTGCTTTGAAGTTATGAAAAACACTTTATGTTCACCCACTGAAAAAATTACATCACCGCAATGGGGTCTCACTCTCTTACCTTTAAAGACTTTTAAGGCCAAAACCAGAACTGTTTCTCATAACTTTGCAGGACTTCTTGTAAATCTGGGTGACTGTTGAAAAGTCCAAGGGCCCATTTTAATCAGCAGCCCACCATGCGTCTGATGTATACTATAAAGTAAAACATGTAATGTAGTGAAGTTAATTGACCCCCCCCTTTGCCACCATAGGCCCCTTTCAGCCCATGCATCTCCATGACAACTCGCAGATTCTAAGAATGGCATGGCAACGTCAAACACGGAGCGGCCCCACATTAGCTGAGACAAAAGGCCAGTGACCGACGAGGCAAAGAAGGGTGAGCTTCTTTCCCAGAAACACTGGCCACAATGAGAGGTGCATTGTGGGATATTTGAGTCTCATTGTAACTGGTTTTTCATATCAAAGTGTTCAGGGTGAATCATCTGGCATGTTAAAGCCCAGATCAATCTAAAAACACTGTAAATATTATATGCATACATATTTTCAATGCATGCTTTGTGAATAAGCAGCAAACTCTTTGCAGATATATAGAACCTTTCAGAACTAACATCAGAGTCTGCTTTAAAGATTGCTGTGGATGGACAAGGAGCCTCTAGTTGTCAGCTGAGATCTGTGGTAGTTATTCTCACAAAGATGGAGAGGATGGAGATGGTCAGCAGATATGGAAGGAAAACACCCAGCCACATCCTAAGAAAGAGCGCTGAGAGCGAGAGAAACACCAGGTTTCTAAATGGTGTAGATACAGCAACCTGGAGTTTTTTTCTAGAGTAGCCCTCAAAGGAACCTCAAAGGATCGCAAAGTGATTGATGGCAGTTAGAGGCCTCTGTAAATCCACAGTGTGAAAATGGCGGAATCTTTCCTGGCAAACAAACATTCCCGCTGCAGTCACCCTCGGGAGGCGTGTTTGCCCACTCTAATCGGACAACGACAGGCCCACTTTATGGCTCTGTCCTGGGTCATCCATCAGAGGGAATGCCCATCCAGGACCACCGGCCTACCGGTCACCATGGGGACGGACTCCACGGCAGCACCATAAAATGCCTGGGAGAGACAAAGAGCCCCGTGGCACTTTGGGCTGTGTGTCGTTCATGCAGCACATGCATGTCCTGCACTGGCACACTGCACTTACCAAACAGCAAAAGCATCTCCACTGAAGGCTGTGTCTCGTTCATGCAGCACATGCATGTCCTGCACTGGCACACTGCACTTACCAAACAGGAAAAGCATCTCCACTGAAGGCTCACTCACATTCTCTAAATATAAATAACAGATCCTCAGTGCTGTGTCAGACATTTTTAAGCCAACGTCGAAGGTAAATCGCTTCGTACTCCACCTAGAATGCTAACCACACTGCGATGGCGGCACTGACACAGAGTTGACCCGCGATGTCATCCCGATCGAGGCCGCTCACATGACACTTTGGTACGTTTTGGTAACGTACGAGTTTGGTATGTTCCTCTTGTGGTCTCAAAAGTCTCCTTTTCCCCCCCACAGGAAACGCAGAAGTTCATGTTTCCAGTTTACGTGCTGGGGGGTGGTATATTACCGTGTCCCTAGCTCGTACAAGGTATCGTCAAAATCAGAAAGCTAGAACACTTAGCACTAACACACATGTTTTCATGTGGCAAACTACTGGTACCTGTCATCTGTTAATTTTAACATACACTTGTGTCTGAGGCAAGTCAGACAACTCAGCATGGATCAATGTTATTTTCAATGAGAGAGTGAAAGTATTCCAAGATATCCATCCATGTTTCAACTGACTGTCTTTGGACTATGCGAGGAAACAGAGTAACTCTGAAAAGGGACGCCGTCGCTTTCCAGATACCCATCCATTTTCCAAAGTTACTTATCCAGTACAAGGTCGCAGAGAGCCAGTCTGGAGTCTATATTGGGAGGCACAGCACACAGGAAAGAGATACACACACACACACACACATATAAACACACGGACACACACACACGTGCACATGTGATGACCAGTTCACCCCATGTTTTTAGACTGTGGGAGAAAACATGCACAAACACTGTGTACAGCATGTAAACTCATTGACAGCAGAAGGCGAGGCAGATGAGGCAGGCGAGGCAGATGAGGCAGATGAGGCAGGCGAGGCAGATGAGGCAGGCGAGGCAGATGAGGCAGATGAGGCAGGCGAGGCAGATGAGGCAGGCGAGGCAGGCGAGGCAGACCACTGAAGTACTGTGACACACTCTCATCACTGAATGAGGCTCATTTGACTGCTTTAGCATTTTTGTTGCCAAAATTGTAGGCAGTAACATTGGTGCTTATTTGTTCATTTGGTGGAGCAATGTAACAAAGCCGTGGTGGGTCTGCAATGTAAGACAGCCCAAAAGCGGGTCTGCAATGTAAGAGAGCCCAAAAGTGGGTCTGCAATGTAAGAGAGCCCAAAAGTGGGTCTGCAGTGTAAGAGAGCCCAAAAGTGGGTCTGCAATGTAAGACAGCCCAAAAATGGGTCTGCAATGTAAAAGAGCCCAAAAGTGGGTCTGCAGTGTAAGAGAGCCCAAAAGTGGGTCTGCAGTGTAACAGAGCGCAGCGGTGGGTGTGCACTGTAAAAGAGCACAGTAGTGGGTCTGCAATGGAATAAAGCCCAGTGGTGGGTCTGCACTGTAACGGAGCAGAGTAGTGGGTCTGCAATGTAAGAGAGCCCAACGGTGGGTCTGCAGTGTAACAGAGCCCAGCGGTGGGTCTGCAGTGTAACAGAGGCAAGGAGTGGGTCTGCAATGTAACAGACTGGTATTCGAGGTATTTGTATTGTTTCAAATAAACTGGACCTCTTTTTTTTTTAGGGAAGGCAAACAAGGTGTAGAATAGCAGAGAAACTGTGGAGACCTACTTAAGACCTACTTAAGTAGATAAAGAAAAAAAGGAAGAAGAAGAAGAAGAAGAAAGAGAGAGAGAGAGAGAGAATAAGGCGGTCAGTGTAACTTTGTGACGGGAAACATCGCCCCCTAGTGTGGTAAGGGGGCACAAAACTTCCAGCACCTGGTATTCCCAGGCAGGCTCTCATCCAAGTACTAACCAGGTCCGACCTGCTTAGCTTCAAACCAGCCTTTCACCTCCAAGACTCACCAAACGCACCCTCCAAACAGCCCCCCCCTTGGCATTTCTGCTTTTCATTATAAATCTCTCAAAATAACTATTTCATGATTTGATGAAACAAGTAAGGACCTACTTATAACACCTGGAGATATTTGTAAATTATTTACAAACATCAGAAAAATATTTAAAGAAACATTTGAATTATTTACTGATGTCTGTAAGAGACCATCTGGCAGTATGGATGCATGTCTCAGCCCCGCAAACCAGCCCCTTCCGCGGCGAGCTTGTCGGCCCTTCCGCGGCGAGCTTGTCGACTCTTCCGCTGTTTCTCCCTGACAGAGACGAAATAATAAAACAGCTTCAGTCAGAATGTGAAATTATTTTCAAGGGTTATTTCTGTGAAATAAATCAAAAGTTGGATTCATTGGTAATCCTCCGAATTTTGAAAAGGCAGCGGCCTCTCTCACGGCGGCAGCGGTTCTGACTGAAGGTGAGTTATTGTTGCTGCTTTAATAGGTTCACAGTCGTCTTTGTCATTTTGGCAGTTTCTTTAAGCCCTTTATGTGAACAACAGAAAAAAACAAAATAAAGGAAAGAAACTCTTGAGAAATTCTTTTGCATGTTTGTCCACCAAGAATGTCTTTTCCAGCTGTATGTCAGGCTTGGAGGAAAGAGGTGGGTGTGAAGTACAGAAATACGAATGACACGCTGAGTTCAGGCCCTCAAACCACACTGCTAAACCCTGTGCACCCCATCAGGGGACAAAACGTACACTGGCACCTACAACAGAAGTTAAATGTAAAAATAAAGACCAACATCCAAAGCAACAGACACACATATTTAAACACTGGAGACATTCAGATTCTCTGTGTTTGTGAGTGAGTTTAGTTTAGTTGAGTTTAGTTTTTATGCAAGAATCATCAGAACCTGAATTTCTATGCTGAGAACCACACTGAATCCAGTGATGTGCAGTCAGCCCCTGCTGTGGCATCCCTGCCCTGGACATGTACAGACAATGCAGTGGAACCCCTGTATCTGTAACTTTTGTAGTGTAAACGCCAGAGGAGTTTCTCGCTATTGAAAATTCCAGGGGCTTATTCAGGTTTACCTGGGGCTTGATTTTTTTTTGTAGGAAGACTGGCATCGGGGCTAAAAATACGGAGCTATAGCCCCGAGTGACCGGACCTGACGCCGCCCGTGGTACACGCTAATGCGTCCCCAGTAAGGACGCTACAATCACTGTGTGCAGGGCAGTAATCGTGGTTTATCCACAATTAAGAAATAAAATTCCACATCCATCCATGTAACCGCTTATTCTATTCATGGTGTAGAGGCTTTCCTGTAAGCCTCAGAGTGGATGTCTCTGCAGTTGGGTGATGTTCCCGTTTATTACAAATCTTCGGTTCACATGAAAAGGGACTTATATCTTTAGCATACCGCACTTGTGTGGTGCTGCTGGCCTGCTGTTTGTAACATGCTCCCTTACAGGTGCTATGGTAAGAACCATGTTCCCTCCTCCATCCACACCGTCCAGTTGGAAAACACCTATTCATACCCACCTATACTCACGTGATCAAACCACCTCATGCAATACACCCCCTAGTGGCAAAAATACACCCCAAAGTTATAAATGGCTCCCACACATGGTTGCGGGGGTCCAGCGCCCATCCAGTGATACCTGTGGCCAGTGAGACCACAGAAACAAAATTTTATCACTGTAAATTGTTATAATTGTTTTATTAACGGTTACTATTTTTGATGTCATTGCGTGTCTTTTCTAAATTAAACTTTATCATAGGTATGTACAGTACTGTGCAAAAGTTTTAGGCATACAAAGAAAATGTATAAAGCTATTTATCTGGGTAGAAAGTGTATATTTGACCAGGATAAAAAGTCAGGCGTGACAAATAAAGCCCTTGAATCAATGTATCCAACTAAAAATCAAAACATATGCAAATTAACAGTAACACACACACAAAAATAAGACTTTCTTCTCTTCTCCACAAAGTCACTGATATCTTGGATGACTAGGTGAACACAGCTCCCAAACCTCTCCTCAGGGGCACCTCAGCCATTCCATGTCTTTAAATTTCACCTTCATCTTAATTAATTAATTAGCTTCATTATTTAAATAACTCAATGAGGTATTGATTAGCTATGCTGGGGTGACTTCAGGAGAGGTTTTGAAATGGCTACAGTTGACACGCAAAGTCATAGTTATACATCACGAAGATCATCTAAACATCATTTTCTTAGACAGCCTAAGACTTTTCCACAGTACTCTATGTTCATGAAAAACAAGTTATGCATGTTGTTCGCTACTATCAGCTGTAGGTCTTGGAACATATCCCTGGTGGATACGCGGCACTACTGTACATTAAAATGCTGTTTCAAATTAACCTGGTGGAGTAACCGCTTTGCCCATGGTGCCACCGTGTGGCCTGGAAAAGTAATGCACTTGAGCAACAAGCGTAGCGGCTACGGATTATCGAAAAGATGTACAAAAAGGGAACGGTTTTAGAATCAAAGAAACGATGAAAGGAAACGCGTCATCTATATAATATTATATTAAAAATGTATAAAGCTTAGGAACAGCACTGAGGCTCTAACTCGGCGGTTTCGGTTAATCTAGACTGGGGGAATAAGGGCGGGTTACAGCAGGGGTGCGGAAGCGTCTTCCAACGAGGGCTGTGGTGCCTCCATGTTTTGGGGTTACTGACTGATTCGCACCTTCAGAAGGTGGTTAGATCGGATTCTTTCCTAATAACAGCTGTGGCAGAGTGAAAGCGGCCGCGCCGCGTGGTCCTTGATGGGCTGGGGATTCCTGCTGCTGGGCTCCAGGATAGAGGTGGAGGAATCATTCTCTCTCATTGCGGTTGGCAGGACTAACGGTGAAAGTGTGAATTCACACCAGCATGGTTACACGTTCCCACCTCCGTGAAGCTACATCCTTTGTTAAAAACAAGATGATCAAAGGCCTATCGGTTCAAGCTGCTCTCCTTACACAGGATTAAAAGTGAGCAGAAAAGAAAGCTTAGTTTGACCAAGACAAGTGGAAAGTAAAATGAATCAAATCTTAGCGTTTGACAGCAATAGCTAACAAAATTAGAATAAGGGGACACTAGAAAGAATTGTTAAAAAATAGACCAGGCACGAAAATGAACGAGGCATGCTTATTTATTAGATCTGCAACCCATGGACGTCGTTAGGTCCGATTACTCGGGGATATAGCTGCGAGTATTTTAGCTCAGATGCCAATCTTCCTACAAAAAAAGTGAAGCCCCAGGTAAACCTGACTTAGCCCCTGATCTTTTCAATAACAGAAATGCCCCCGCTGTGACCTAACCACGATTAGAATAATAATGTTCCTTTTTTAGGGCTCCTGTCGCTCGGGGGCTCTTGGAATTGGCCTAAGTTCTCCGCCTTTACAGCGCCCCTGCTGGGCATATTGATAAGTACAGTACATGTCTGTTAAACTGAAAGTGCTAATTCGCATCTCAGGAGGATGGATAACCGGGTGGGTTTCTCCTACAATAATTATTGTATTAGACGAACTGGGTATATTGGCTTACTGACGTCCCGACTGCTGTCTTCCTGTAAACTCTGCCTTTTGCCTTCTGAGTGAGATTCCCGCTAACATCGCAAGTCCTTTTCCTTTCTCCTTAGGCAGCATGCTATTATCTACAAAGCACCCAGCAACAGATAGACCCTACTTATCCTCCCAAAGTAGAACTATTTCTTTTAGCTTTTGTACAAAAGAATTTAAATGGTGTAATTATGTTAATCAATTCTGCTTATCTCTTAAACTGTTCGGCGGCAATTAAAACGATGCAGTCTAAAATGTAAAAAAAAAAAAAAAAATCCGTTAGGCTATATTTGGTATTACATTATGGTCTGATGTGGCAAAATACTTTTCTCTCAGGTTAGTTACCGTATGGTCAAGGCTATGGAAGTCAGCATAAAATCGACATCACCATAGTGCCGCTTAGTACATTCACTGAAGTACCATCCGGGATTATAAGGCTGCTGCGATGTTCTAGCCCCCGTCTAGACGTGTCGCGGGGCATGACCTTCATAGACTTAATTATTATTTTAATAGAATCTATTTAGACAGTCCTCTGCTGTTTTAGCCGTGTAAAGAAAGATGGCGAATTTGCACACCGTGGGTTGAAATCCAGCCTCCTGCATGGGGTGGGAATTAGCGCACAAACCTATAACTTACATTCCAAGAACTCCAGCGGCGTCTGTTATACGCCGGCTGTATGAGTTATTTCGTAGTTGTGGCATTTTATCGTGGGACTGAGGCGATTTTCCACATACTGTAATGTAATTGACATGGGTGAAACCCGACGAAATTAGGCGATTTAGTAAGTAGATTTTCCAGATTTTATGTGTTAATCACACTTTATGTTAAATTTAGCAAAGAAAAAAAAATCATACGACTTTTTTTTTGTTTTGCACAGCTGTATGGTGGCCACAAACTCTTCTGATCTTTGGTAAAATATAGGCCACACCATACCATGCATCAAAAATAGGCTAATCGACTATCCCAAGAAAGAAAATGATTAGATCAGTACATAGCATTATTTATAAACAAAATAATTGTTTTATTTTAGTGCAAAACCTAAATGGACCGAATATCAGGCAATATAAATCCTGTAGTTTCAGTTCTCGAATAAAAACGCGGTAAAACCCGGACTGTTGTACGGTCTTGCTGTTAAAGGTTTAGTAGGACTATTTTTGAGTGAGCACCCGGTAAACAAATACGTAATTAATATATGTAATTAACGCACACTGAATAAAGTCGTTCGTTGATGTTTTATATATTTAAAAGACATATCAAAATCAAGAATCGTCTTGCTCTGCTACGCCTATTTCCACCATGTCTTGGTTTAACCACCGCATCAAGATATGAATCATACACGCAGTCTTCCACTACAACACCTACAATTCCATGCTGTACTCGGATTGCTCCCATTACATCGGGATTACATCGGGATTACAGGAACACGGGATTTTTGATTACAGGAAAGTGATCCCATGTTCCGCTAGATGCCGCTGTGGTGTAAGAACACGATACTGGGGGAAAAAAAATGCTGTGACACGCATTAAATCATCCAATTAAAGGTGTTCTATTTCAGCTCAGTTTGGGAGGAAAAAATAAGACTGTTAGTTTTAAATTCAATACATATTGATTAATTTATCAGTTAATATAAATATTTGTTACTTAAGATATTTAACATTTTCACTCTTAAAAATGGGTTTTAAAGTTCTGTCAATATCTGCATAGCAAGTTACAACTGTGGTTTTTATATCCCTCTGTGTTTATCGACTGAGGGAGCGAATAATGCATAATTAACATCAAATTACGCATGTTCGTGAACTCAAGTTTAACCGCCGCACTAATCGCTGCTGGAAGGTGCTGGCGCCGCCGTGCGTGTTCACCTGTGCATCCGGTACCACCCGGAGTAAATGTGCCGCGCATTTCCATCGAGATAAAGCAAATCCGACAGCTAACAGCGGCGGATTTGTCAACACAGGTGTGCAATTACCGGGAACAGGATCTCGCATTTAACGCCGCTGAGCGCCTCTTCCCCCTCGATCCTGCGCCGCCAGCCGTGTACCCCATTAACCGACCGGCCGCACCTGGATGGATGCTTGTCTCCGCTAGTAAACTAGATAATTAGATATTTCTGCATAGGATGACAAGATGTGTTGAACCAAACACTTTCTTCTCATTACTCATCCAGGCTGTTCTGTGGAATTTAATTGTTAGCTCAGATTGGCGTCGCGTGTGAAATATTTAATTTATGGGCAGTAATACCCCTTGTTGGCCGGGATGGGTTGTGGGCCGGCAGATAATGGTGGCGATGGAAGCGGAATAATTTCGTTTCTTAACCGCGCCTCCATACAAATACACAGACAGTCCCGTTAACAACCTACCGTTTGTGTGGGTGTGTGTGTGTGTGGGTGTGTGTGTGTGTGTGGAGGTTTGTCAGCTCGGGAGTTTTTGTGTTTTGGTGACACGGGCAAGGGGCGAATTTGCACGAGCAGCCCCGCCTGTTTTCGGACCGCTAAACAGAATTAATAAAGAGCGAATCATGAGTAAAACTTTACAGACTGCACTCAGACTGTGGTATTAAGGGTAATTCTTTGTAAGGCATACATTAATAGCATGCTTATTTTATAAAGACGAACAGTACTGTCAACAATTAGACCCGGATTCAGTAATGCCCGAAACCGACTGTCGACGATTCTGTCATTTCTCAAAATACTCAGCTGAAATGTTGAATAACAGATGATCAGTATTACTGGGGTACTTTCTCATCAGCATTGAACAGTTATACTTAAATCTATTAAATCTACTCATATACAGTGCAAAAAACAACTACAGTCAACATAATAAAGAGGGTTATTTTTAAATGTATGAATCGACTATACTTTCTTGCAAGCAAGAAAAAGACGATTCTTGATAGTGTTGATAACCTACTGTGCAAAATTATTTCTGAGTTGTTACTATGGAATTTTGTGCAATACTTTCCCTGCCATTCTTTGTGCTTTTACTGTTTATTGTTGATTATTATTTGTTACTATCTATTAATGTATGAATGTCTTCTTTACCATCTAAATGTGTGAGTGCGCGCGCGTGTGTGTGTGTGCGTGCGCGTGTGAGTGTGTGTGTTGTGCTATTCTAAATCTGCAGTTTTCTTCGGGATTAATAATATATCCACCAATCAGTTGTGAGTGTTTTCAATTTAGTATAAATAATGTGACAGCTGACTCAGACTATGTAACTGTATTAAATTAAATATTCCATGTTAATGTTTCACCTGCTAGTCTTGTATTTCTACAAACTTTGCTAAAATTGTTCTGGGTTTATTACATTTTTCTAAAAGTGGAAGGGGTGGGGCACACGCCCTACATCTGCTGCACCCCCCTTTAAAGGGGAGGGGCTACATGACATGACACACCACCCCCTTAAGCTCCACCCTGGGTTAAGGGCCATTGGACTGGAACCTATGTTCAATATCCATTGCTCATCCCTAAAACCTGATTGGGTGATCGGATTTGACCGACATCCCGCAGGTCACTTTGTGGTCTATGTCAGCAAGTAGGTGGCTACAGTTGTTCAGGCTGTCAGCCTGCGAACACGCTTCTTCTCTCAGAATGAAAGGGTATATTTTACATGGGCTGTAAATGACCTAGACATGCACAGAAAGACCTAGCATCCTACACAGCCCTGATCAGTCATTGGACTGTAAACGACCTAGACACGCATACAAAGACCTAGCATCCTACACAGCCCTGATCAGTTACTGGGCTCTGATAGGATCATTCAGCTTTATGACTTGGTTACAGTCATGATCCATTGTGTTAGTTAGTACAAAGGCAGCTTGCAGTTAAGTCTTTTTAACATTAATTAATAAGCACTTAGAAATTAGCTGATGCCAGTTGACATTTGTTACTAATTAGGTCCTGATTTCTGTTACCATGTGTTTGTTTTTCAGTTTGTTCTAAGAGCCCCTTTCTATGAAAGTTCACTGCCCTAAAATGTCTAGTTGTTAGACGTACTTTTAATTAGTAATTTGGAGCAAGTGACGGTCTCTGGGTATTAAAGCTTCCATCCATTGTCATGACTGGTTATTGGGTACCCGTTTGTGAACATGGCGGGTACACACTGTGAACGTTACAGGGTAATGCACACGCTGTGAGCCACGTGGAGACACCAAGTCACATACCTGCCTGAACACAGCAGAAACACACCAACTGCACATGCTTAGGGCAGGATTCGAACCCATGACCCAGGAGGTGTGAGGCTACTAAAAAAAGTTGCTTTTTTTTTTAATTGAAACTTCTAGTTCCTTAAATCACCCTTAAATTGTGTTATCTGGTGAGATGCAGAATGTGATATGTTTTTTAATTACTTGTAAAAAATTTGATAAGTAACATCTGATAATTGGATGTGGTTAATACTCGCTTTGAACCTGACATTGTGCTGGTTGCCTGACTCTCATTAGTGGAAAAAAAACACACTGAAATGCAGACATGAAAATGACTAATGGGTCTGAATTTCATTTTGAAAGAGAGGGGAAGAATTTTAGACTCGCAGGCATTAAGGACAATGAAAGCAATCTTTGTGTTACTGATGCCCCAGTCGATGACTTATTTAAAAGTCGTGATCAAAAGTTGTGTTTTGTTAACGCCCGAAGGTCCAGTGTAGGATATATATACATTTGCTGGGTTTGATTTCCAACAAAATAATAGTTTAAAAGATGCATATTTACTTTATTTGTTTCTTTAGGTGATTAACAGCTGTAGCCACAGATACTAATGTAAATAAAGGTGGATGACATTTGCCTGGAGGTGATCTATGGGACACCAAACCAATATTGTATTAATGTCACGGATGGGGGGGGGGGGATGTGGGGGGGCGGACTACCGCT
>JAODLD010000053.1:3889-13893 GCA_026781065.1 Mormyrops boulengeri | reverse complement strand
CCCCCCCCCCCCCCCCCCCCCCCCCCCCCCCCCCCCCCCCCCCCCCCCCCCCCGCCCCCCGCCCCCCCCCCCCCCCGGCGCAGTGCATAGATCACATCCTTACTTCCTTACCTTTGGGGACATTTTTCAGGTCCCCATTTGGATAAACTCAATTTTATAAAAATCTGTGAATGCAATCAAAAAAGTAAAAATGCCAAATGCCTTGTATGCCTGGTTACTTTTGGTTAAGGTTAGGACTGGGTAGGGTTTAAGGTCGTCATTGCTGACATTTGCCCATAGAAATGAATGGATGGTCCCCACAAATATATGAATACAAACGTGTGTCTGTGTGTCCCAGCTCTCAGCAGGACCGATACGAAGCCGCCATTTGCCTGACTGGTCCGTGGTTGTACCTGTAGGAGCTGGACAGATGGGTTGCTGTGATCCCACACTGCAGAACCGTGCCTGAGGGCCGGATCAGCGCCATGCTGCAAGGATCCACCCTCAGCTGGGTGTCACAAGTGGAAAAAAATCTCTCAGAAACCGAGAAACCGGTGTGTTTGTGTTTGGCATGGTTGCTTTGTACGATCACAGACACCAAGGCAAAATTTTTGGGGGGGGGGCATGTTTTGTTTGTTGCCATGTACATCTCGGATATGTCTGAAAAGCAGTGTGGATCTTCCTTTTGTAGGCATGCTTTCCAGAAAGTGTGGTATAGGCTTGACGGCGGCGTGAACAAGCCCACCCCCCACCAAGCAACTCTCACACGCAGTGACAGAAGCCTGGAACCCCACCCGGCCCCCGCCCCCCACTCTCATAGTGCCACTCCCTGACTGCACTGCGATAGCTCATCTCCGTAACGAGACCTTTTTCGGGACCAGCTGAGTGTCCCAGCACATCGGGGGCTGTACTGACGCCTTCTGAACACATGGGGTGGAGGATAGGGGGGAATTCGGAGTGGACAACACAGCAAGGAAGAAGAGTGTGGCACTGGGAGGAAGGTGACGGCCTGCGGAACACAGTCAGATGTCTTCAGCCGTGATTAATAGCCACAGTGTCAGCCATTAAGGGGCGGTGTGACTCGGCGAGCGGGACGCTGTGTCTGTGGTCGCAAGGTCGCCGTTTCAAATTTCAGGGTCTGAAGAATGACTTGAGCAAGACTCTTAACACCTAATCGCTCCACGGACTGTCTGACCCTGCTTTCTCAAGAAAATGTACCTTCACTTTGAATTAAATAGTCTGCTACATGAACAAAAAACATTCATAGGCCACTATTATATAACAGCAATCACATTAAGTGAACGTGAACACCACCAACATGGTGTAGCAGATGCATTATTATTATTATTATTAATTATTATTATTATTATAATTATTATTATAAATATTATTATTGGAGTAGTTGTTGTTGTTATTAGTTTTATTATGATTGATTGATTATTTGTTTGTTTGTTTTGCCACAAACCTCAAGAATTTTTATCTTCTAAGTGAACCGAACACAACTCCCTAGCGCTCGGAATCGGATGCTAATTATGAAGCAACGGAAGACAGAATCAAAAGACATATCTGAGGGATCAAGGTCATGAAGGAGCAGGTGACATGAGCTGACATAGTAAGAACACTCGGGCTTGGCCGCTTTGGCCTTTTTAACTATCGATCGCAGATCCTGGGCCACTAACAGTTACGCATGACGTTCAGTGACGGTATCCGGGCTTCGATCAAGTTCGATAGCAGATATTAACACATCCTGGTTTTAACACTCACTGCTCCTGTAGAGGGGTACCAGTTTTTGATATGAATTTATGAACTGTGTGTGTGTGTGTGTGTGTGGAAGGGGGGGGCAATTGGTATTGTCCATCAGCTAAACCTGCAAACACACTTAGGCCTCCCATGTCAAACAGACACATACACACAACTGTAAAGCCTTAATCTCAGTTCACAGACCCATACTCACCGTAACACACGACACACACATACATACATACATTCACACACATTCCCACACTTGCAGTGAACTCACAATGACACACACAAGCACACACGCGCACACACACACGCACGCACGCACACACACAGCAGGCCCAACACGCGCTCGCTCTCAGTGGGACTCAGCCCGGCTTGCAGACGTATAATTTTCGGTGTGTTTTCTGTGTCTTAGTGGGAGATCATTAGTCAGTCTCGTCTCCCCTTGCCCAAACTGGCTCTCGCTGCCAGCGCTGCTGATGAGGGAGGGGCCATTTCAGGCTTCTATTTCCGTGTGCGGCGTCCCCCGCCACTGGAGCCCTGCGAGTGCGTGTTTGAAGGACATGGAGGGCGACTTACCTAAGGAATGTGCCGCCGTGGTCTTGGAGCTGAAGAAGCGGCCCAGGCCCAGGTCTCCCAGCTTCACCTCTCCCGTGGCCGTGATGAACACGTTGGCTGGCTTGATGTCTGGGGCACAGAGGTGGGGGTCAGGCTGCAGGCGTTGAGGCTGTCCACACCCCGAGCCGCCACCCAATCTGAGCACCATCTGTCCCTTGCTGTCTGTCCCTATTTTCCTGTATTTCTCTGTGCTGATCTGTTTCTTTCCTAGCTGTATTTCCCCATTCTACCTGCTTGTCTGACTTTCTTTATTTTACTTCCCCGTCACTATCCTGCCGTTACTATCCTACTCTGTCTATCTTTATTTTCCAATATCTCACTACCCTGCCCTGGCTGTCTGTATTTACTTCCCTGTTGCTCACTATCCTGCCGTCTGCATTTACTTCCCTGTATCTCACTATTCTGCCGTCTAACTGTATTTACTTCCCTGTAGCTCACTATTCTCCCCTCTGTATTTACTTCCCTGTATCTCACTATTCTGCCGTCTGTCTGTATTTACTTCCCTGTAGCTCACCATCTTGCCCTCTCTTGTCTGTATTTACTTCCCTGTAGCTCACTATCCTGCCCTGTATGTCTGTATTTACTTTGCTGTAGCTCACTATCCTATCATCTGTATTTACTTCCCTGTAGCTCACTATCCTGCTGTCTATTTACTTCCCTGTAGCTCACTATCCTGCCCTGTCTGTCTGTATTTACTTCCCTGTAGCTCACTATCCTGCCCTGTCTGTCTGTATTTACTTTGCTGTAGCTCACTATCCTGCCATCTGTATTTACTTCCCTGTAGCTCACGATCCTGCCCCATCATTCTGTCTTTACTGCCCTGCATCTATCTTGCTATCCTACCCTATCTCTATCTCTACATTACAGTATCATCCTACCAAACTCTGATTTATATGACCTCACTGGTCCATCCTTTGTCTGTCTCCTTCACTCTCTTTCTGTTCTCCTCCTCCACCTTCTACATTCCTTTACCGCTCTGCTTTATCTTCTTACACTCCACATGTCTGAGTTTACATCCTCCCTCCCCATCTTCTACCATCCACGGTGAATCTGGCCAAACCTCCCAGACTCCGTGCCTCGTCATCCTCCACGCTCAATGCTGTGTTAATCCATCTCTGCTGCTTATTATGGTATGTCCTTGTCTCAGTTACATCTACGCTGTGTTTGACTGGACTGGCCCTCGTTTCCTCCTCCCCGTGTTGTGCCCTGGGGGGTGGGAGGCGGGGGGGAGGCTCCTACAATCCAGAGCTGTGCGGTGCATGTCGTAATGTGCCAAGTGGGCACACCAATGAGCCAAGGAAGTGGAGACAGAGTTGATTTGGATGCGGCAGGACCCACTGTGCTGGGATCTCCCAGACAGGAGGGTCTAAATCTCACCTATAGTTTATAGTCACCTTTTGAGGGGGTTTCCATAGCAACAGGCACCACCCCTCCGAGAAGAAGATGGCGTAAACAAGGCCCCCCTTGGACACACAGGTGGGACCAGCAGATTTGCATGCAAGCATGGCAGTCGGGGGCAGAATCGCATGGAAAGGCGGCGGGTGGGGGGTTATTTACCTCTGTGCATGACCCTCCGGGAATGCATGTGCTCCAGGGCACTGCACAGCTGTACGAAATACTTCCATATTGTCCTTTCCGGGATGAGGCGTCGCTTCTTCTTAAAGTACTGGGTGGGGGGGGCACGTATGAGAAACAAGCACAACTGGGCACAACTCCCCCCAGCACCGCGTTCCCGCGGGGCCATTGCTGAGGCTCCCGCTCGACATCAAAGGAATTCCTGATCCCGCATTAACATTGTTAACCCTCACTGTTCCGCCATGTGAGCTGGCAATTAGGGGCCATTAGAAAATACTGCCTAATGAGTGCCGATGCTCCCAATACAGCACTGCACCTAATTAACACTAATCCCATTAATTAAGCGCTGAGATATGTTTAACGTCGCAAAACAACAAATGCTATATATATATATTTTTTATAATTTTTTTTTTTTTTCCAGATTTTGCCTTCAGCTTCTTGACTGAATCTGCATATCAGGGGATATAATCACATGCATCAATGCGACACGGCCGCATTTAAATGATGTAAATATTTTGGTTTGACTGGATAGTCAAGACAATTATTTAAAATAAGTGCATTTTTCTGAATAAAATTTTACAATTATGCAAACTCTCTTCCAAAGAAGAGAAAGAATGGAGAGGAATGAACTGGTTTTAAATGGAAGGAAAAAAATAAAGCTATTATATTATATTTCTACTCATGAATAAATGAAGTATTCACCTTAAACTACATCTAATGAAATATCAAACAGTAACATTTACTTAAATTTGTAATTTCAGTTCAAATCACCCATCCATCCATTTCTGAAGGTTATCCTGTTCAGGGAGTGGGGGGGTCCAGAGCCTATCCCGGAGGCTATGAGTGCAAGGCAGGGAAAAACCCGGAATGGGGCGTCAACCCATCGCACAGCACACGCAAACAGGCACATCGAGGGGTAATTTGGTAACTCAGACTCAGCATGTTTTGGGGGTGTGGGGGGAAAGCGGGGTACCCAGAGGAAACCCTACGATAACACGGGGAGAACATGCAAACTCCACACACAGAACCCTGGCAGAGACTTAAACTCAGGTCCCAGAGGTATAAGGCGACAGTGCTAACCACTGCACCACCATGCCACCCCCACCAAATTATTTAGACCTACCGCTATTGTATAATTGCCTTCAAATATCCGGAATTTAAATTGAGGGCCAATGTGCAGCTTAGTTCAGGATCAGAAGTGTGCCTGTGATCAGAAGGTTGCAGGTTCAAGGCCCTAAACCTCCAGAGGATCCAGGGACTGGATGACCCTGCTTTCTCAAAAAGAAAAGAAAGTGTGTCGCTTTGGATAAAAGTCTCCACTAAATATATATATTTTTAAGAATAACTTGTTTTTGTCTCTTTCCCTTCTTCAGCTGGCAGGTGATGCCCCACGCGTCTGACGGCTGGCGGGGAAGTTAATGGGGTGTGACAGCGTCCGTCCCCAGGGGGCGCCCTGATTGAGGCGGTACGGGCCTCATGCAATGACCCCAAACGACGAGCTGTTCTCTTACATGGCTCCCGACTAACCCCCTCCGCCAAACACACACCAGGCAGTAGTACTGGATTCTCCGGTGACGCACCTTGATCATCTGTGAGAGGTCACCGGCGTCAGCCAGCTCCAGTACGATGTTCAGCTCATTGTCCTCGATGAAGGAATCCAGGTACTTGATCACATTGGGATGGTTCAGCTGCTGCAAGGTGACCAAACACGCCAAACCCTCTCAGGTCGGTCACGGGAAATTCTGCCTAATCCCGACACCCAGCATGTATATAAAGTAAAACCATTAAGTAAATGATAAACTTTTAAGAGATAGAAGGTCAGTTGATTTCCGCTGCTTGCTAGCAACCCTAACGATATCTTCCTTGATTATTTCTGCTTTGTGGCAGGTGGTCTGTCATTGCCTTGACCACAACTTTGGGCTGAAATGTACCACAATGTTTTGAAGAGCAGGAGGCCCCAGACACGGCCCCCCCCCACCCAGACACTCGGGGGTTAACTGCTAAGGCACACGGGCTCAAAATGCCCCCGGGTATAAGATTACAGGGGCATGTCGTACATTCGGCAGACAGCAATCCCTTAAAATTTAAAGGCATCTCAGCTATTCATAACAATAGCCAGCCGGCGACATCTGCGCGGACAGGCCGTCCAGAGGCGAGCACAGAATGCACAGACCCTGCGCAGACCCCGTACAACATCGTAAGCCACAAATAGCATCAAGGTCAGCCGTCTGCAGACTTTCCCAGGACCAGGGAGCAGAGGCAAGTTTGGGATAGTTTAGAAATCAGGAGGATGGGTCGCATTTCGGACTGAGCCTGTAAGCCGAACCCATTTTCTAATGCAACGCTGTGCACTGCTAAATGGAACAACCGCCGCTAGCTAAACGCCAAACATTCTCCCATTGTTCCCCTTAAAAATACAGCCACACAGCAATGTCTAACATCTGCTTAGAAACATACAATGCATTAAAAGCTGACCTTAACTTCAGCATGAAAACCATACCTTAGAACTAACTCAGAACATTTTATTTTCTCCATTAAGATTCAAATATCATGATGATATAGATGTGTAGATGCATAGAGTCACAAGCCATTATTCATGATGCCCGATAACTTTACTGCTGTTCTCTTTCTATGCAGACATCAAAAGTCAAAGGAACATCAGTGTTTTGACAGTATCACCGCCTTTACACGATGGTAAGGTTCCCTGACACAAGAGAGATAAAGATTAAACCACTGCTCTCTGCACTCACTTCACTGATTTATTGATTGCTGCACCTATTTTACACAGTATTAGTCAGGGCCTAAGAATGTTAGATCACCGGCAGACTGTTAATTAAGCAGCGTCACGCCATGCCCACGTGGGGACTGTCTACCTTGCGGCTGTCTGAACGGCAGACGTCTCGCTCCAGGGGAGTTATTCTGAGACGAGATCCTTTGAAGGAACGACACCTGACACGAAAATTTCGGGGCAGTAACTTTAGACACATTCGTGCCTCATACAGGGGATGAGAGATGTGTGAAATATGCAGCAATATGTGCAGAGTGTGCGAGCAAAGTATATACAGAGCATAACTAGATGCAGTTGGAACGACAACAATGTATTCCCTGGACAGCCTTATCACCCCCTCAATCTAATCCTTACCCCTCCCACACACCCCCAAAACTCTACAATGTCAAGCCCCCCTACATACTCTCCCCACCTCTCCATAAAATCTTTATTAAAAGCCCAACTTTGTGTGATTTGTCTCAATGAAATCAGGTTCACTGGATCTGTGTCTCTGGTTGTCCATTCGATTGCCACCACTGGCTGAACTTAGGTGCAATTTATCTTAAAATGAAATTGGTTCTAGAACATTACTTATACTGTGCCCCAGTATGAAAATATCCATTAAATACTTAAATAGTTAATAAATAGTTACAGTGCTCAAGAGAACAAGTGTCTTCTGCAGCTGCCCTTTCCTTCCTTTGCTAGCACCAACTAGCACTGCTGCTTCAGCTCTGGTGCAATTTGTCTCAAACATTGATCCAGTTCCAGTTGTTCAACCATACAAATGCTTGCAAGGTTTGAAAAAGATCTGCTCAATACATTTTGAGTTATAGGGCTATCAGATCAGTTGTAAAAACTGTCTTTCTCTTTGCTGTCATAATATGGCACTACTTCGATTTTGCTGCAATCTACCTCTAAATCTGGTCAATTTTAACTGCAGTGTTAAAATTCCAGTTCTGAGTTTGGTTATAATCAGGCCACTTCTTTCAAATGGTGCAGCAAAAGGGTTGTTTCTGAAGCGCGTCTATATCCAATGTTAATTTTATCGCCCACCTCAATTAAAATACAAGCGACTCACGAGATCAGATCCTGATGAACGCTGATATTGTTTATTCTCTTTGATATCACTAAGTAAACAGAATCAGATAATAAGGTCATGGAAGGCGGTCAAAAGGCGGTTTATTTCAAAATACACACGTGTCTAAAACTTCTAATACGAACCTGCCGTAAAGAACTTACAATAAACCAATATAAAATCTGGATATCAATTTAACATTTATTCTACGATTATCCTCAGGAAACATCTGAAATCTAATGCAATGTGCGACTTTCAAAAAATAGTTTCACAGAAGTTGACTCTTACAACAACCATGTAATACGACAGCAAAATTTAAAAAAGGTCCATCAAATACTTTTTGAGTTATCATCTCAATGAGAAAGTGTGAACGGCAGCAGCGGCCTGGTACAAGACCATAGGTATTCTCTGTCTGGGGAATACAATAAGAATTATTTGCAGAGTATAAGTAAGGCATACAGAGTATGTTCAGAGTATGAGTAAATAATGCAGAAAAATATTTACAGGGTCTGTACTGGGCAAGTCCAGTATGTGCAGAGTAAGGATACTTCTGAACATGCAGTTTCAGCACAAAGAGTGCAGTCTGCCTGTGCTGGGCTCCATCATGTGACCAACGGCAGCTAGTTGCTTAACAGGCTGCACTCCAGCTCCCAGATAACTGCTGTGTGTGTGTGTGTGTGCGCGTGTCCCAAAATGCGATAAAAACCTGTTATTTTGACATTGTTTGGACCATTTTCAGGCCCCCACAAAGATCTGTGAATTAAATCAAAAAAGTAAAAATGCCAAAGTCTTGTATTTTGTTTGGTTACTTATGGTTAAGGTTAGGGCTGGGCAGGGGTTATGGTCGTCATGTTGGAATTAGAGAGTTTTCCCCATCAAAATGAATGGAGAGTCCCCACAAAGGTATACTTACAAACCTGTGTGTGTGTGTGTGTGTTACCACCCTGTGTGGGAGGACTGAGCCCTGATCTACCCATGGTGAACAGGGAATAGCGAGTGACGTAAAAGCAGACGACATGCTAATCCACCATGTCTGCCTTTGTTAGATCTTCAGGCCTTCACGAAGATTCTCGCTTGACTCCTCACCGATGCCCTTTTCCCATTGTCATGGGGGCATTTCATGACACAAATACAATATTGTCGATCCTTGGGGGGTGGAGGGGGATTTTCGATATGGTAGCCACACCCTGCTCGCTCTTGACAGACACAAGGCCAACGCAGGACCTCCACTGTGGGGGTGACAGGGATCTGTTCTCAAATCAGAATCTCATCCCGAATCACTCCTTAAATGTCACCATGTCACATACTACCTGTGCAAAACCCAGCGTGTTCCACAAAAGCCACACAGAGACTTTTCCGTGTGACACAGTCAGCTCTGAGATAGTTCCGGAATATGGAAGCGGATAGAATAAAGGTGAGAAGATGGCGGCCTAGTCTCCATGTCAGACTAGCCTGTAGTTTCGATCCAGATTGGTCACCACCCTCCTCAAACGGCACCGCAGTTCCAACATTGATCTCTGCAGCCTCCACCAGTTAGCCAAATGCTATGTCCCTCTGCGACTCCCGGACGGGACTGAGTTATAGTTAATCAATGAGCAGGCACCCCCTGGGCACTGTCAGAACTCGGGCTATGGAGGGATATCAGCCGCTGAGGTGGGGGAGGGGGGGTTGGGGTAGGCATCAGGATCAGAGGGTGAACAGCAAGTACAGTATGTAGGAGCACACGCTTGTTACCATGGCGGTAAATGTCTCTTAAACTCTGCCTTATTCAGGAATAGGAGAGACAGGATGGAAGAGAGAGAGAATGAGGGAGAGAGAGAGAGAGAATGAGGAAGAGAGAGTGAGAGAGAGGGAGAGAGAGCCCTTTACTGTCTAGGGACACCTCTACACACCATGTCAACAGGATGGGAGAGAGAAAAGGAGGGATAGAGGGAGAGAGAGTGAGAGAGAGAGAGAGAGAGAGAGAGAGAGAGGGAGGGAGCCCTTTACTGTCTAGGGACACCTCTACACACCATGTCAACAGGATGGAAGAGAGAGAGAATGAGGGATAGAGAGAGAGGGAGCCCTTTACTGTCTAGGGACACCTCTACACACCATGTCAACAGGATGGAAGACAGAGAGAGTGAGGGATAGAGAGAGAGAGTGAGAGAGGGATAGAGAGAGTGAGAGGGAGCCCTTTACTGTCTAGGGACACCTCTACACACCATGTCAACAGGATGGGAGAGAGAAAAGGAGGGATAGAGGGAG
>JAODLD010000052.1:20874410-20887558 GCA_026781065.1 Mormyrops boulengeri | reverse complement strand
CCCCCCCCCCCCCCCCCCCCCCCCCCCCCCCCCCCCCCCCCCCCCCCCCCCCCCCCCCCCCCCCCCCCCCCACCATTCAACTATAAAACCCAACAGATAGAAGGAGCTGCTTCAGCCCCCCTAGAAACCATCGCGCTCCCTGTCCCATCTGAAGCAGCGGGTCATGCTGCGGACACACCGCACGTTGTGTGCCTGGGGTGTGCACATAAATAACAGTAAATCATGGTATCGTGCGAGGCGCTCAGGCGTCAGCAGAAAGGAGGGCTCTGAAGCTGGCAGATTTTACTGAATGAAACCGGCATCTGTACAGACATAATATTTTGATTTGGGGAGGACTGGGAGGGGCACTGCCTCACATGCGCGCGCGCACACACACACACACACACACACACGTAGGCACTGAAGACGGCCCCACAGCGAGGCCCCCCCCACAGCCACTCAAAGGCACAGGCAGCCTTCCTGGCCCAGCCACCCTCCCCAGCTAGATTCCGTTTCTGAGTGAGCCCGAAAGCGGCGCCCCACAGAGGCCACGGCTGGCTTCTCGAAACAGAGCCTTTGAAACTCAGAAAGGGAGATTTCAGCTCGTTTCTGTTGTGTGGAAATCGAGAAAGTAAAAACAGAAGCAGCCGCATTCACCATCTCTCGCTCGCCTGCTCTCCATCACGAGAGAAAACAATTCCAGCGCAACTGGAAACGCTGGGCCTCCGTAATGGTTTCTCTAATGGTTTCCACCTCACCCCCAGTGTGTGCTGCTGAGCTCCGAGCCCCCTCCCTTCCTGTAAAGGCCCAGTTTCCGTACAGTGGGCATGCAGAGAGTTAGCACTGTTGCGGAGGTGCCTGGAGAAGCCCCCAACTGAGGCGCCACCGGGGCTCACGCTTGTTCGCTCTCTCACACACACACACAGTTGGTTTAATCTTTAATTCCTCTCTGCTGGAATTTTGGTGCCATCAAGGTATGGACGTTAATGACCCCTCTTTATTGCCGAAAAGAATTTATGGAGTGCGAGGTAAAGTCGCAGACGGGCCCAGATTATGAGCCGACAAAGACTGGTCATTTACAAGCACAAGGAAAGGGGCACAGTTTCTGAGACAACCCCCCTCCCCCAGCACCCAGACAGCTCAGATTTCTGTTTACCTCTGATTTGATGAGAGGACCAGGAAGGGGGGCAGGATGGTAACTCACATTAAAGCCAGACAGAGTTAGTTGGCTATTCTGACCCACTCAAGGGGTGACTCTACAAAGCCCCCAACACACCACGATGGCACTGTGGCTGTTGCTATGGAAACCGGTGGTTAGGCCCCACTGATGACACTCAGCATTAAAAAGCAATTTTTTGGTCACTATGGCAACATTTTTCTTTAGGTAACTTTAAAATTTAAAATTTCTTTCACCTCCCAAAAGGCCGGTAAACAAACAAACTGAACACCTGATGATTTCTTGGTTTTAGGGCAAATTAGAACCATTTGAAATGTAAAAATATAAACATGGTTTTAAATAAAAAAAATTTTTTTTAAAAAAATCAGTGCTCTGCTTTGATATTTTAAAATCAGAAATGCCACTGGGTAAAGCCATTAGAATGTAGGTAAACCAGAGCAAACAAGCTGGGCTGTAATTCCATCCAAGGCACAGTCTTAATTCAATTATTTCATTCCCTTTAAGTTTAAGTCTCCGGTGAGCTGGGGAACTTCCGTCATTCGATCTGGGCCGACCGGGGCCTCATCTCTGGGCTTAGCAGTCACCAGATCCCCCTGCTGCGCGGCCTACTGGCCGCCTGCAGCTGCTAAGCTTCAGCCCTCCTAAAAGCAAATTATAAACCCAATAGCTGATATAAAATTACAGGGAACTAGCATCTATTTCTGCAGCACAACCGGCTCCTAAAAGTTTATTAAAAGACGGCCACACAGAACCCAGAAGCATTAAATCGCTCAAATGGGCCTGAAGTCACATGACGTGAAACTCAGGTGTTTATTGGCCCCCTTTTGCACCCATTGCCGCAGAGGCTTCAGGACCCACTGGAGCAACTCGGCCGAACGGAAACAGACGACAAATGTTTGTTTAACCTAGAAGTGGCGACATTTCGCTTCTACTGGGGGTGGGAGTCCGAGGAAAAACACACCAGCCAGGCGGCCCGCGATTCCCGGCGCGGGTGAAACATGCATGCATGCACTGCAGTGCCGACTGATATTCATGAGGGGATCCCCGGTTGGTGCCGGCAAGGAGAGGCGTTCGCGGATAAAGCCCATTTCCTTTGTTCCGGTGCTTTGATCTGGTAATTGGCTGGTAATTGTGCAAGTGCACGCGCCGGTGAGGGGGCACTTCAGAGCACTCGCTCATCCTTAACGCGGCAGAGAAAGCCGCCGCCGCCTGTACCACTGCTTGTCCCCACGGCTCCGGGTCTCCTGCCATCATCTCCCGAGGCCTCGTGCCGTGGATGCAAGAGATTGCAGGGACCGGGCCTATGGACCTGCTCCAGGCACTGTACCCATCCGGCACCTGAGCGGGACCCCTCGGCCCAGAAAATTCTGCGATGTTCCCACTACTCTGGCACATGCAGAATGATGGACAGCACACAGTCATCCCAAAATCTATGAGCATGAGTCCCTGTTTTTGTGACGTGTGCCCAAAATCCATGCATTATTTGGCGGGGGGGTTTGAAAGCTTGCTCAGTTGTTTAGTCAGTTAATCAGTTGGTCGGGCAAACGGACAGAATCTAGGACAGAACCCCCACAAAGGTACAACAGCAGCACCCCCCATATGTTGGTTTGGTCAAGATCCCGGAACTGGATGTGCATTCAGCTGCAATTTTAACCCATAAAAAAAAAAAAATTACTGGCATATTTAAGTCAAGCACCTCACTGAAGGGTTTCAAGACAGGGCCCCTCCTGGGACTAGAACCAACAACCTAGAGACTAATCCTCCTTGCTGCAAAGCTCAAGCACTTAAGGCAACAGTTTAAAATACAGGCCTCTCTCTCAAATCAAATAGCTATTTAAAAAAAGAAACATAAAACCTATTATGGCCAAACCGCAGAAAAGGCCCAAATGTTGTTAAACCTCCAACAATTTCAGATCCTTCATAGTAATGAGAAAAAGAGAAAAGCACAGACAGGAGTAACTAAACTGAAGCGACCAACAGGCCATTCCACAGAAATATTAATATCAGCACTATATGACTTATATTGGTAATTAGACATAGCTAAATGACTCACAGGGACCAGATGTGAAAACAAAACTTGAAAACACATAATTAGACTGTTACTACATACGCATGATGAGAATGCAATTCATAAACCTGCCTCGGGAACATAATCATATATAAGGAATCGGCCTACTTGTAATTGCAAATGGGCACCCGGCCCTGGCAGGAGGCCGCGCGCGGGAACGCTCTCACTGGCGGGATGAGAAACGGGAGGGGCGCGCGACATCGGCGAAAAACGCCGCCGTAAATAGGACACGGACAGTAATGTGGGAGTGGGATACACGACGGCGGGAGGTGCTGATAGGGTACGCGCTGCTCCCCTGCGTAAAGATCGTGCAGATGATCCCTCCCCACGTTCTCTTGCAGATTTTTCCAGAAAAAAATCCGGGCTTTTGGAACGCATCTGTGACAGGTAATACAGGAAAATTGAAAATCATACATGAGATGGGAGCCAGGCCTACAGGAGGGCTGTTCATTTGTGTACTTCGCTATCAACACTGAGAAAGTGTCAATTAAAAGCACCACACTGATAATACCACAATTCAGCGAGGGGGAAAATGTGCGGCTCCTCCCCCAGCATGCACTTTATTTTCACGACACCATTCTAGAAAGTTTCTCACACCCGAGCACAGCGATCGGGAGGATTGCCTGCCTGGCTGGGCGGCTCGTCAGGGTTTCTATGACAAAGGGCACGTTACATAAGGGGCTGCATCCGAGTTGGGCGTCACTGGCAAGTGCGGGAGCGATGATTACAGCTGATAACCTCACACCGAACTCAACCCAGCCAAGAGGGCAGCAATGCAGCAGAGTAGGACATGAAAATGTGGGGAGGCTTTGCACAGTCTTACAAAACAGTCACTGAATGTGTCCACAATCAGGGCCCGACAGTGTAGTTAACACCAGACGTTGTGTAACTGCATGGCAGTGCATTATCTGCACACCTGAGGCAGGGGAGTAACATTAATACATGGGCGGTGTGTGGTTCAGCAGGTTTGAACACTGTGGCTGGGAGCAGAAGTGTTTGTTGGTTCAAATCCCATGCTTGTGACTTCACCGTTGGGCCCTAGAGCAAGGCCTTTAATCACTAATTGCTCCGGGCACTGTCTGACCCCGCTTTCTCAAAATCTCTTTGGATAAAAATTGTCTGCTAAGTGAATGTAATATTTTTCAGCAATAAATTAAGGTTGTAAACACACTGGATGTTTCGGTCCACTTATTCATACCGGAAGGCGTCAAACATGAGACCCACAGCGCCTTAAATCACAAAGAGCTGCCCAGACTGACAGTGCACTCCTTTCGTTCTGCGTCAGCCGCTGTGAATGCAGCATGGCGCTGATTCATTCACCAATTCCGAGGTAACACGTCTCTCAGTGATCGCATCTACGCGCCTATGTGCCGAGCCTCGGACGCCTATTCCCGAGCAGGAACTATGATTTCAAGCAAATGAAAAAAATGGAGCATCCTGAGTGAGACAGAGATCCCAGAATCAACGTCATTGAAATCTCACCATTTCCAAGTCCCATTTCAAAGTGACAGGGCCTGTGATTATCAACAAAGCTACGTTTTAACATCGTTTAACGGTTACTTTGTGGTGCCCGTCACAAAATCACAAACACACAAGAACAGCCCCCTCCTCCCCAGGGTAGCCAGTCCCTCCCACCTGGTGCTTCCTGATGGCCTGGCTTAACACCCCGCACCATTACGACGCCGCGCCCCCTCCGAGGACCCAGGCAGGACCCCGGGTACGTCACGCGTGTCAGCTTCAGAGAGAGACAATTTGCAATAAAACACAAGGTGAAATGAAGCAAGGAGGGACTCCGACACAAAACACGGCGACCGCGAGGGCGCACGCGGGGGCCCGCATTTAAATTTTAAAAGGCGCACGGTGCGGCAGCGGAGGCCCCCACGGGGCCCTGGCTGCTCTCTGTTTTGTTTCCTTTCTTGTGGATTTTTCGACTCGGCCTCATCAGTTGTGCGCCTGATGAAACGAAGACTGACAGCTCCTTTACATTTCTAAAGGCCCCAGTGCAGCTGTGCTTATCCCACCAAGCAGCAATGAATTAGGGGGAAGCCCAACTGGGCACAGGGGCGGCAGTCGGGGCCGGCTAACCCTATGCAGCTTACTCACTTAAAGCAGCTAAATAAACCAAAAAAAAAAAAACCATTCTTCACCTCCGTCCCAAATCAAAAATGACTGGAGGTAAATACTGATTTGCCATTATTAGCAACATCAAAAATAACACTATAATCATACATGTGAGCAGGCTTGTAAAGGCAGCTGTTAAGGCAGCTCCCAGATCAGGGCACCTCAATCCCGCTTCCTTGTTTACTTCACAGATGACACTCCCCTCCTGGCTGATGAATTTTCACCCCACCCTTTGCACATGTGGAAAAACAAAACAATGCGAGCTCCCGTTCCATGGAGGAGGGTGGGCAAGGGGGAAGCCAAGCATGTTTAATTGTCTTACGCTAATTAAGGGGAGGTTAAATCAGAAGGGCGAGAGCTTCTGGAGGGGAAAGGGGTGTCCCTGGGAAGGCTTCACCAGGTCGTCCCCATGTTGTTGCTGCTTGCCCGTTTGGATTTAGAGTTTCACTCACAGCTGCCAAGTCTGCGCAGACGGGACAGGTCTCGCAAATGTTACTTAATTCCAAACAGAGAGATGAAAGCATGACCGTGCCATTAAAACCCATAAATGTAAACATGCACTATCGGCCTACGCCCCCACGTTCCCCCCGCCCCCAGACAGAACAAACACTGCCATTTTCTCCAACACCTGCATGTTTTCTGAATTTATTCCGGGGTTCAATGGCAGTAAATGGAAAAAGTTCACATCTAGAACATAAAAAAAACAGATAGGAAAGCTGACGAGCGAGGGGGTCACGCCCGCCTGCTCAGGCAGCGCGTCGCCCCCCCATCTGAAGCAGAGCATCAGGCCTAATTAATTTCTACAAGAAAGCACATTAACAATTTGAAGGGATTGCCTGTAATGAGAGCAGACTACCGCTATTCTGAAGCACAAAAAACGAGCGCCTTCACAGATGGAGCCCGGGCTGCAAAGGCATAAAGAGGATGATGATGGGGTTATGGGGAAGGGTACCGATGTGCGCGGAGGCCACGCGGCAACCTGCCCGGGAGGCCCAGAGAACACCAAGCCGTGGACGAAGGTGCGCGAGTCTCCATCCAACTCTTAGCACGGCATCCGCTACTGCCGCAGATCGATAGTTACGGGCGGACACGATAGACAGCGGCCCACAGACCCACAGAAGAGATTCTTTAAGGATACTGGCATCAGGGGCTTGACGCAGCATGTGACATTTCCCTGCCAGGACACCAACGTTACCTTAAACCCCCAGGCACGTGGTCCAACCCTGATCCTTTACACAACTCTGCTGTCAGCTGTCCCAGACACAGTTAACCTGCATGATACCATGCTGCCAGGAAAGAAGTTCAGCCTCCGCAAGCAACCACCACAAGCCCACAATCATTTCCTGTCTACCTGAACTGCAGCAGATGTAATACACCAGGGTTAAAAATTATGGCCATCATTCATATTAAACTAAACTGAATCAGCATCAAATTACATCATACATAAACTGCAAAGCTGTTGCCTTGGTTACAACCAAAACTATACTGGATTTTCATTTAAATTGGGTCTGTAATCGTCGCCAAATTACATTTTACCTGTGATATGTGAGAACTATCAAAATAGTAGCAGAAGTAATAAATACTCACATACCCTTTAGATATATATGACTCGTCTTAAATTTCTTACGTCCTGAAGATCCAATTGCTTAATTAGCCAAACTTTCCAGAAAAACAATTACTTGGTCTTCTAGTCCATGCCCTTTGTTTAAAGGTTACAGAATGGTAATGAATCATAACTTATACTGTGCAATTACAAATTAAATGTTACATCCAGAGTAGTATTTAATAAATACTCTTTTAGAATGAAAGCCATATATATCGATGTGCTTGTCTATAATTTAAAGAATGTACTTATTTTATACGAAAATCACACACATTGAATGCCTAAACTTCCGTCGGGATCAATAAAGTATCTATTGTACATAACCACGCGCGACTACTCGGCTAGGCCTAAATCAACTAAATAAAGTAAAACTGTAAATCGAGATTTTTTTATTTTTTTTTTTTAAACTTAAGGCCGCTTGTATTGTATGCAAAGGGTTTACATTTTAAAGCTCACTTCAAACTAGACTTGACGAGACTTCTTTAAACATTTCACAGGGCTGATGTAAAATTCCTTCCCAAGACAGTGATTAAATGACGCAACAAAGTATCACGCCAGCGGGATTAATGACCGGCGCACGTTCCGCCGAGGAAGTTTCTGCATTCCGAACTCTTTGTGACGTCACATCAAACGCCCGACATCGTTCTGTATTGACACAGATTAACCTGTTGCTCTAGAAACACATGGCAGACAAAATATTTGTCCTTACACAGATCCTCACAAACACTTCACTGTGAGTTTTAAGAGTGTGAGCACTCTCTTCGGCATCCTAAAAGAGTTATGCCGATGCTTTCTAAAGAGGGCCTAAAGGCACACGAGTTTAGTACATACAACGAAATTCAATACGCAAGTTGTTTGCCACAATTATTTCACATCCGTGAAACGTCATACAAAAAATCTTCCCCAAAACTCTACCAAGAGGTCAGTTACAGTAAGTTCAGGGTTAAACGCTAAACGGGGTTATAGAGAAATGTGCTGAGCGATTCAGTTCGCGTTAACGTCTTTGTTTGGCTTGCACTTTTTAATCCCTTGGCTCACCGCTCTACATTAAACACGTTGGGAGTCCGTGTTCTTTTTAAACATCCACGGGCTTCAGTCCGCGTTTTTAAATATCCAGTGTTATGGTTGCAAAGATAAAATGGTTGCTTTCGCAGTACAAGCACCTCTGCAATGCGACTGAAGGAGTTACGATTTGAAACGACCCCCAGTTCGCAACCCTAAGCATAGTGGATTCATAGGTTTAACGCGATCTGCTCGGACTAGAATTTAGGATACCTCCGACCGCAAACGTCCGTGCGTTTCAAGAATCAACTAAAATCTGAAATAATTGCACAGCCATGCCGTACTTCGGGGGGATCCTCATCCGTCTACCCAGAGGTCATACGCAGGATATGTGCAAAAACGAAACAAAAACATCGCATAGTGCATTTAAGGGTCCGGGTTATAACGTGCCACTTGCTCGTCGTACGTTTTCAGACATTAGCGCCGAAGCGCCCTGAATTACAGCGAAAGGCTCAAACGCAGGACTGCTTTCTGTCCCCGCGTGTAGCGAGAGATCCGAAGATCAAACAACCCCTTTCTCGATGCTTTATGCTCCACTGGCCGATCTCTCCGAACGCGTTACTCGCAGATCCTTCCCAAATAAACGCTACGAATCGACAGCAATCCCTCAAACGAAAACCATACTCTTGTATATTAATGGCCAAGTCAGTTTATTAACGAAAAGCTCTTACATCGGGACATGTAACCCGGAAAAAGCCAGAAGCGATATGGCTGTCTGCATGGCTTCAAATAGGAACACTATGAAAACCAAACAAAGCCATTCTGACAACAATTACAGGGGAAATTCGCGCTATTTCAAGCAATATTGTTGCTAATCAATGTGGCGAGGCACACAAACGAAGCATTATAATGGTACTTCAATTGTTTCTGTCGTTTTTGCACAAATAAGAGTACCTCGGTAAGTGATCGAATATAATAGATTTGATGTTGAAGAGGAAAAACCTGGCACCACGAGTGCTCTCTCTACAAAATCGGTGCCAACACAGCTAACTCCGAATATTTAGTCTCATCGACACATTTTAATACACAATTCTTTGTTCTTTTACAGTGTACGTGAAAGGCCGGCAATGAAAGTTTAATACGTTTTCATTACAGCAAGCAAAAAGGACGTGTAAACTTGTAAAGGTCAATTTACAAAGCATTATCAATCATTAAAATAATACACTTACGTATTTCTTTTGGATTATGTTTCTCTTGGGTCTTTCCTTGCTCATTCTGCAATCCAGACTTGTAGTTGCTAAACAGAAAAGCGCCACATGAATTGTAAAGGTTTCTTTCTATTTTCGCGGAGCACGCCAAAAGCGATTTAAATCCCCGGTTTGTTGTCGAGCCGTACGCGTTAACTCCCTGTTCCGTATTTCCTTCGCGAAACAAACGCCGCGTTTCGTTGGCAAAATCCCGAATTACCAATCCACAATGAAAAGGAAAAAAGAAAACGAAAAATCACTTCGGCATAACATACTCAAAATAATTAACAGTATCTTCCATCGGCGAAACAGGGCTCGTTAAAAATATTTTACAGTATTCTAAAAGACTGTGTATTGAGTAAACGAAGTTACATCTTGTTTGGGAAGCTAATTAAAGGTAAGCGAACAAATAAATACAAAAAAAGGAACGTAGTCACGTTTTGCTGGAGCTACCAGGCGATGAGCGAACTCCCCAGCACTGTAATCTACACAAGGCAATCTTCTTTCAGCGGTAACTTTAAAAGCACTGACGAATTAGGGACCGAGTCAAAATGCCCATATCAGCGGTCTCTTCAACGGCTTGGCTAAAACCAGTAAGAACTCGTTAAAAGTCTGTGATCACAGGCCAACCAAAACTGAACTGCACTGTGCATATACTCGTGCATGAGGTCCAATATGCTCATATTTTTGTTTTATTAAAGCAGCGCAAATCTATATGTAACACGAAAGGAATACGGTTGTTTGGAGCGCCATCTGCATCTCGTCCGATCTATTTAAGCTTCGATCAGTCTTAAAGTGTGCACTGTTTTTAGGATGAAGTTTTTTGTGTGATTATAACTCTGTTTTAAGTTGCCGTCCACGCAGATATATTGCGGCACGGAAGACTTTATATTTCATCAAATATTTAAATTGTCAATTTCTTTAATCAAACTTTGACTTCGTCGCAGCTTTGATACACATCCAGGCAAATAATACTTGGAAACGAAAAAGTTTTTCCTCTGGCTTGTGGCGTCGTCTTCAGTAATGATATAACATAAAATAATTATACCTATAATTAAACGGAAAAAGTTCAGAGGTAACTAAACAGTCTTTAACGCAGTCAATTGCTCATTTAACCGTGATGACATTGACGATATATTTGACATGATAACAATAAGGCTCGAACAAAAAGTAGCAATACCATTATTTACACCATTAATAAATATTTATATTTATGATGTCTTATTCTATTTAGACATCTGGGCAGAAAGGGCGCTGTTTAGTGAGCTCTGTGGCCCTTACATACAATTTAGTATGATAACTTAAGATAACCTAAGGCAATAAACCACTGTCCGTCCATCCGTCCATTTTCCATCCGCTTATCTAGCACTGGGTCCTGCGACACCAGTAAAATCTTATAGGTAACATAGACAGCCGTCTAGGGCGCCAGCCTCTGAGAGGGAGCCGATTTGTCAGGCATTTTCACTTAGCCTCGGACTGGGGGCGCCGGCGCTGATGCTCGCCTAGGGCGCCACGTTGGCTAGGACCGGTGCTGGTATCGTCATGGAGCATGGTAACCGTCATGGTATCGTCTCAGTCACTTTAAGACACAAAGCAGGGCTTCTTTAAAATTATCCCGAATAATCAGTGTTGAAAGGCTAAGCCCTTTACGTCGTTTTAACTGTTCTGTGTACCGGTAACCCAAATTGAGAAGAAATATATACACTGTAGTATAATTCTAAAGGCATTTTAAAATGTAAAACAAAGGGATAATTTATACAAGATGTAAACAGAAGAACGTAAATGGATCAGTTTCAAGGACAAAACAGTTTGCAATATATGTCAGGATCAGTTAAACATCAAAGAACCGCACTTATTTATTTATGCACATAACTTTGTCTGTATAAATCGGTCTTTAGGTTCCTCCAAATTAATGGATTCCAGCTGCTCCCCTGTGCAGTATTTTATTGTGACGGTGCATAACACTGGTAGTCAATTTATCAACGAGCAAGACTCAGCAGCCAAGCAAAGCCGCCCCTCCGCTTTCAGCAGACTGGAAGCTCAAAGGAGGCGTGAATGTGTGGATGATTTTGCAAACAAGCCGTTATGACTGTTTGCTGACTGAATCCTCTTCCCTCATACTGGCCCAGAAGGTCAAAAAACAAAAAAAAAAACAGGCACAAAAACTCGTAGTGGGAAATTGTTCATTTAACCCTTGGCGTATCACACTTAAAGTATGCTGAGTGGCTCAGAGCACAAAACCGGTCTTCAAGTGTTTTTATTGACGGTGCCCTGCTAAAGGACCGGCTTTGCCGATTTCAGTCTTCCCTGGGAGCTGCTGAAGTGCCTGCTCATTGCTGCATACAGGAAACGCTATGGCTGAAGGCTGCACTGTAGCACATTACAATCTATGGGGCCAACGGCATTTTTTTTCCTCCTCTGGCCCTTAATTATCTTTGCTTATATAAGCAACTTTTTGACCCAGATTAAAATAAAACTGTTTTGCATATTCAAACTGGTTGGGGTAAAATCTATTTTTTATTCTACATTCAGATCCCCGCAGACTCCCGGTTTCTTCTGGTGTGCTGGAGCGATTCCTCTCCAGTTTATAAATGAGGGTATCATCGCGGGGTCTTTCTGTGCGCTAGATATAGTCAGCAATTTACCACAGGCAATGGAAATGTAACCGGACGATGGCGCTTAATCTTAGGTGTCATCTGTTACGCTTAAACGGCAGGGCGCTTTTCCCACTGAGTCTACACTTCTTGGCCGTGTAACACAGTGTGCCAACGTCCTTATTATAGAAACTTCACACGCGTCTCTGTCAGACTAGACTGGGGTATTTCGTGCATAAGACTGGAACTGCATCATGTGTCGATGTATCGTTTTAGTTATTACATTTTAAACAACCTCAAAACAACAACAGCAGCAACAACAATAACAATATCCAACCGACAATCAGTACACATTAATAATATTTAACAAAATGAGGACAGGCTCGTTAATTTATTACAAAGTACAATGCTGGCAATAAACGTTGTTTTTTTTTCTTCTCCGTGACTCTTGTTTAGCTCTGAATGCTCTATAAACCCCTCACCCCGCCTCTCACCGTGTGCTCCCCGCGATCTGCTCCATTCTCACCGCGACCCTGTTGGATCGGCCCTCGTGGAAAATGGATGGCTGATTATATTCGAATGGTTAGGAATTTGGCATCGGCTCAGAAATGTTAGATGTTCCCATATTCTTTTGCCAAATTTCTGGAAGAGTTAAATTATGTATCACGGAATAACACTTAACTGGAAGAGGCATTTTTTTCTAAGGCAGATGCCAAAGTTAGACCAAAGCTGGAAGTAGTCGTCTTTAGTGATATGTTACCAACCATATTTTTATATTTTACATTTTTGTAACTACTGTTTTTCACGTGAAATTGAGTTTACCTGCTCACCCTCTCCATTTACACTCTAATGCGATCGAAAAACAAATTTCATTGCTCATGTCTCCTGGTGTGGGGAGACCTGGGTAGTTTTAGTCCCTTACAACCGATAATCAGGTATCTCGAGCTGGAAAACCTCCCGTGACATGATTCCCCGAAGAAGAGACCGAAACGCGTCAACAAAAGCAAGACACTCATATCGCGATTGGCGTAAGGTTTTTGTTAAAACCGGGATCTGTACTCTGATTAATTTTAACAATCAGCAATGTTTTATAGAGTATTTCGGTGAGTTTTACTGTAGTTTGCGATACATTGGAAGATCCCTGTTTGTAAGCAGGGCTGGCTTTCTCAGTTCACCCCGGGAACCTTTCGTCCCTACCGTGAACGTGCATGGAAACCTGTAAGGTCACATGACCCCATATGAACCGCCGCAGCACTTCTTCAGACGCACTGTTAAACCTGACACCTTTGCGGGGCGGGGGGGGGGGGGGGGGGGGCGGGGGGGGGGGGGGGGGGGGGGGGGGGGGGGGGGGGGGGGG
>JAODLD010000052.1:20860812-20874400 GCA_026781065.1 Mormyrops boulengeri | reverse complement strand
ACCTTTCGTCCGTTCCTTGAACGTGCATGGTTACCTGTAAGGTCACTTGACGCCATATGAACCGCCGAAGCACTTCTTCTGATGCACTTTTAAACGTGACACCTTTACACCCCCCCCCCAGACACAACCTGCCCCCAGCTGTGCATTAATGACCTTCCCTAGTATTTGAGTTACAGGGAGGGTGATGGGCCGTCTGCCTTCCAAATGCAGAGCCCCTCACCCCCTTCAGCAGGATGTCAGAAAGGCCCATATAAAAGGTGTATTCTTACAGTGGGCCTAATAATGCGCCCAGGGTGGACATGGGCACAGGTGGAGCCCCCTGCCCCCCCTCCCCACAGCCGCTGCTCTGGCCCAGCGTCCTTTCATGGCAGGACACCTGCGCCAGGCACAAAGGCCACCCCTATGGCCCATTGTGGGCGCGAGGAGGGTATGGGCGACCTTCACTGCACGGAGACAAAGTAACACAAGCATCCACCGCTGAGGAACAGCTGTGGGGTAGGATGACAACAGCTTGGGTGGTCTGTTGGGGGGGGGCGGAGCTTAGGGGTTAGCCGGCCAATCAGAGTACCTGATGAGGATGCATTGACTCAGAAGTGAGACTTGAGAGGGGACGTGAAGAATTTATAATTTTCGATTTTTTTTGGTATTACAGTTTGGGGAGACATACGCAATGTAGAATTTGATTAACAGCAAAAGAAGAAAAAACGAACAAAATCCTTAATTGAAAGAAAATAGGAATAATACTCCCATAAAGTAAGAGCCTTGTTTGTGTACTACAGATCGCTCTTCACATTGTGCTCTGCTATACAGAGAATAATGTAGGGGAAGGTGTTTTCTGTTTATGTTAGTGTTGCACAGTTTAGAAGCTGCTCACATGCAGTTGCTGAATGAGAGTATGCATCACAGTGGTGTAATCAGTCTTCTAGGATTATTAAAGGTTGATCAATGGAGTATTCTCAGAGAATATTACAGCCCTTTTAGATACACACTCAAAGTGGGCAATATTCCTTATGTTTTTATACTGGGCTTTTCATACCAGCATGGTTTGCATGAAAATAAAGGATATCGTTCTTGTGGGAGGTCCATCCAATTTGCATTTCCCATGGGCCCTTGCAATTTAGCTACATATGTCCTCTTTATAATAGGTGGGTTTTTTTTCGGTGATGGTTGCTTTTCACGTTTGTTTTTCTCCTTCTCATTCTTCTTCAGGCTTATTTGCAAATGAAAAGATGCCATCGTTCCAAGAGTGACTCGTAAATAATCGCTTAGGTGAGGGACGGGGATTAGATAACATGCGTGTGCAAGGTATGTCCAAACCATCTGTGTGTGTGTGTGCGCGAGCGGGTATACCTTACCTTATGGGGACACAATGTCCCCACAACGTGATGAATACCAGTATCCTCGTCCCCATAAGGGAAAACTCAGTTTAATAAAAATCTGTGACTGCAATGAAAAAACTAAAATGTCATAGTTAGCATTAGCATTTTTCCCATAGAAATGAATGAGCGGTCCCCAAAAAGATATGTTTATCCAACATGCGTGTATGCGTGTGTGCGTTTGTGCGCAAGCACGTGCGTGTGCATGGGCTGACCCCAACATGGAAAGCGGCACCATGAGGGTTCCAGCCTGTTGGACGGTGCCGTGAGCTCATCCCTGGACTGGGGGAACCTGCCTCGAGGTAAATGTGGCCTTGGGGCCGCCACGGCAGCTGGCCTGTGTAATTTTCCCATTGAGCAGGGATGAAAATAAAATTTGAAATACTCCAGTGATCCCGCCTGTGTGTGCTGTAGGTCATTTAAGGGGCGGCAAATAGTGCCTCCATGCTGGCGGCTTCCACTTACGCCTGGCCGGGCGTCTGAACTCACTCCAGGGCCTTTAAGAACATCACAGCCACTTACTGCTGTCCCTCAGACCACGTTAAACTTCTTTATTTAATTCCAATAAAGTCCTTCTCCTAATAAATAATCCAGCCTATACTGATTCTTCACAAAAAGCTATATGTTTACTGTGATGTTGGCTGTCCATTCCTGAATGCAATTTCAACAAGAGCCAGACACAACAAACATTCTGTTGTTGTCACCACAAGGATTGAAAATTGTACCGATAGTACTGATTGTGGTGTGACATATCATATTTTAATCCAGTCCCTGGATCACAGTAGGGAAACGATCTTCAGGAATAGCCATACCAGATTCAGCATGCAGTGTGGTGCCACAAAGACCCCATTACCTCACAATGATTTCAGAAGACCGCAATTCAAATGGTTGTGTATTCCAGCATCATAAACTAATGGCACCTATTGTATAATGCGGGTTTTGTTTCGCAGTTGAATATTTTGAAAGGGATTATTGCCATACACCTTAAACTACACCCTAAAGTGTGATCATTCTGCCATAATAATTTATATATATTTATATCTATAATCTATCAATGTCTTTCAAGAAAATGAAAAAATCAATGCAGTTTAATTGACGTAATTTTTGTATATCTGGAATATATACTGGTTTATGATTTATGAAATAAATTCTTATGAATGTCATTCACTTGTGTATTTATAAATGCGTCCATCAGCTGACGGGCAGGTATGTTTCAGATAATGGGGACTTCAGATGAACTCGTGTCCTCGGGGCCCTGGGGCGTGATAAATGGAGCTTTCTGTCAAGGTTTTCCTTTAAGATCACGTAAACATCCCAAATAACAAAGTGTGATTATGATGACATTAATTATCATTACTTTCAATTACAATATCCAACAAGGTCCATCCATTATGAGGCCAGATCCCTGTGGAGACGGAGCGGGGGAGTGGCGTGTCTGCATTAATTGAGCGTGATTACACTTCCCTGCGTCCACTTAACTCAAGCGCGGGACTGACCCCCTCTCAGAGACTTGGGCCTGCCCTTTGGCCCAGTGATAATAATAATAATAATAATAATGGCTCCACATGGGGGTCGTACCATAGGTTTAATGAACGGGGGTGTCCTCAGAGCAGGGCTAGGCTTATTTGGCCAGGTGACACCTCCCCTCAGCACATCTCTGCCTGTCGCCCTGTTGGCCTAGCATTCGTGAGCTGCGTTAACGAATCTTTTGTAGTGGGATGCAAAAGGCAAAAGGCTGCTTTGCTCATTTGACAGATATGTGCCCCCCCCCCGGTTATCAGGCAATCCCCCTCCCCTTACAACATGACAGCTGCCGTGGATTACAGCTATTAATAAAATACCGTTAGTGCCATGGGTCGCCTGGGCCGGCTGGTGTCCGCCCCAGATAAGGCCCCGCGTGAGCTGCGCGGCTGTGCGCTGGCTTCCGTGAGCATTCTGCACAGGATGTGTTTGATTGGCCCCCTTCCCAAAACGCCTGGGTGTGAGAGGCCGCCTCTTTATGAAGGCCATGATTGGAGCAGGTAGAGCAAGTCGGGGGTGACTCGTCACCAACATGTGTCAGTGCCGGTCGGCAGCGGTGGGACGGGGGGAGGGGATGTCGCTTCCTAAGGAGCGCAAGCTTATTCCGCCTGTCAGCAAGAATCCCTCCGCTCGCTCCCAGATCTGCCGCGGCCACTCCACATCCGAGTGGGAGTGCCCCCCCCAGGGATGCTTCCTGCGAGTGCCTGTCCGAGTGTATGCCTGACATCTGTGGGAATGGCCAGTGTTTCTCCAGGGGGGTCTCTGGGCCCTGGAGGGGTGTGTATGTGCGGTTCGGGGTAATTAGGAAATAAACAAATTCAGCAGCAGCTGTGAATGGGAGTCTGTATGCGTGCAATCTGTCTGGTGCCACACACACACACACACATACGCACATGTGCACGTGCACACACGCACACACAAACACACACACGCGCACACACACACGCGCACACACACACACACACGCGCACACACACACACACGCACACATGTCGGGTAAACATATATTTTTGGGGACCGCTCATTCATTTCTATGGGAAAAATGCTAATGCTAACTATGACAACCTTAACCCCTACCCAGCCCTAACCATAACCATAGGTAGTCAAGCGAAATACAAGAGCATTTTTAGTTTTTTTGTTGCAGTCACACATTTTTATTAAATTGAGTTTTCCCTTATGGCAAGGTAAGGTATACCCGCTCACGCACACACACACACACACACACACACACACACTCGCGCGCGCATGCACACACACACATAGATACACATATGCGCACAAAGACACACAGAGAAAAGAACACCAGACAGCCACACACATTCTTCTTCCTCTTTTTTCAGCTGTGACATAGATGCTGTGTGCCGGGGCCCTGTGGTCAGAGGTGTTTCGATCAGTTTGTCAGTGGCCTGCTTCACAACCTCCAAGGCCGTACCATACTCTGGGCTGGGGTGGTGGGCTGTGAGATGGAGATGGGTCAGGTGACAAGACACATTTGTGTGTAAGGTCTGAGGTTTGTAACATATTAGAAACCCCCAATGTATCTGAAAGACAGATGGCAGTGCATTAACAGCACTCTGTCCTTCTGACATAGAACGACGCGGCATCCCTGTTGAATTCATACATTTATGTCACATAATTGCTTCGCTTTGACAGCACAGCCAGTGTCTTGAGTAAACAAGAGTCCTGTTGACCTTAACAGAAGAGGAAAAGCCTGTCTCTTGCTATCTGGGCAGAATGTTTACTATTCACATCCCCTATTTGCTGTTTGTTTTGGAAGTCGCACCAAACCGAGCCCGATATGCAGGTTTGCCGGGACTGTATAGAGATGAGCCGTAACTATCGTGGCGCCTAAACGCCCACCCGGGTCTTCACACTTAAAGGGCGGATTGTCCCACAGGATGCGATGATCCCAAGCAGTCAGCGGTACCTGTCGTTATCTCCCAACGGCCGGCCTCTTTGTTTAGGTATCTCTCCCAGGCTGCCTGATTTTGTTTTTGTTATTTGGGAATCTCTGCCATCTCTACGTGCTAATGGCAGCCCCCATCCCACAGGCCGTCACCATCTAATATGCCCGCCCACCCGGCCGTTCCACTGGCTCAAAGCGAGAAAGCGAAAGATAAAGAGTGGATGTCTGCTTCTTCTGGGGCCAAATGGTCTCTGCGCCCATGGCAACCTACAGATGCGCCCCCCCCCTACAGGAGTGGTGCTGTGAGATTAGGGTGCCTGCACAGGGTGGGGCCCCGTTGATGACCGCCCCCCTGCCATGGTTTCACACAAGACAAACTGTCACTTTAAAGTCCCTCCACATCATGGTGACCTCCTTCATGTCTTCACCTTTTTTCAGTCCTCTCCACCTCCCCACCATGGACTTCCCCTTACTCCTCAATCTTCACCCACCTTCAAAATACCTCGCCCCTTTTTATAAACGGCAGGAATAGCTGTAAATTATGAGGAGTATAAATGAGGCTGCATGTCTGATGGCTCTAATGTCCGAAAGCCACTGCTGACGTTCCCCCGAAGGATACGAAATACGTGCAAGCAACAAGGCTGATGGCCTTTAATGGCGGAAGCGCGGTCATGTGACGCAGCTCTGTATCTGAGCATCACAGCTATGCCATTTTACCCGTCTGCTGCTCTGATTCTGAGATTGTCTGCTGTACGAGAGCCTTTACCATGCACATGCTTGACCTTCCCCCCTAAAAACGCAGGGTTCTTGCGATCCGCCATCTACCGAAAACCCAAACGCAGGGCACGCGCGATCCATCGTCTCTCAAGACCCAAACTCTGGACACTCACGATCCTGCAGATAAGTTCCAATCCCTCCCGTCTCAAAAGGCCCAAAGTAAAATGACCCCGCCGTAGCCTGATGCATTACATTAAGTTCAGGGTCAAGGGAAAAAAAAACAGCCAAGCTTTGTTTTGAGAGTGAAGCCGTTCCTCTACTTGCCGTTTACTTGATTGCTTTTACAGCAGATGTATAACGGTGTCCTGGCCTCAGGCCGACTTGACACACAATTGACACAGTCGGTTTCTAGAAGCCCTAACTGATTCCATATTTTATCTGGGAGTGATTATCCAGGACGGGCACCCTGAAACCATTATCGATCACATTGATTTGTCCACTTTTTGAAGTGAAGCATTTTAGCCATGCATTTTCTGATTTTGCTGAACGTATTGCGCTAATACTCTCCATTAACCTCCCGCAGACCAAAGGTCCTCGACATGCCAGCCGGCTAATTTACCATCATCAGCCATAGTTACGAGGTGCTCTCCGTGCTGCATAAGCTTTACTTTTGTGTTTTCAACTCTGATGTTTAGCTTGTAGCAAAATAATGAGCTTTTTGTTCAGTACAAGTTCGGTCTCTCTGGTTGACTGGTTGCAGCCATGTCGTTAAATCATTGGTCTAGTACTGGATTTCATTATGTGATGATTATATGATCCTTACCTCATATTGGTGAGTGTTCATGCAAATTGAAACCCATATTAAATACACACAGGTTTGAAATGGACATCTGGCACCCCGATGATCAGCAAATTTTATTGTCAAAAAATGTCAACTGTTTTTTAAATTTTCTTTTGTTTAGTTTTTACTTTACTTTAGTTTTTAAGATCACTTCAAGGTACCAGAGATGTGGGAATAATTCAGCTCACAATAATGTCTAGCCTGTGAAACTGACACTGTTGGCTATTACCTTTACCCTTAGATGCTTTGGGGGTGCATGAAACGGAGGACTAGAGCAGTGTTTCCCAACCTGGTCCTCGGGCCCCCAGTCAGCCCATGTTTTTGCTCCCTCCCAGCTCCCGGTGGACTTTCCGGGGATCCCCAAGGGCTGGGTTGGGAAACACTGGACTGGGCTACTTGAAGCAAGAAGGGAATGCAGTAGTTATACCGGGACAATGGTGTGCTTTTCAGGGATCATGGGGATTGTGTTGGAACAGGAAGGAGAGTACCAAACCCCCACCTCCCCCCCAAAAAAAACACCGCTGAATCTTGGACTGGAAAGAAAACTGAAGAAACAGGACTGTGATGGTGTGAAATGGTTGTGATATCATATCTTTGTCCAAGTGCTGTGGGCAACAAATTCAAATCTCTATACAGTGCAGGGAATGCGGCAGGTAGAAGTAAGCAGAGCAAACTGTCAGGCACATCCACAGCCACCCATTCTGGGGTCTTCACATCTCCTTCTCAGGGAGATGGCAAAATTCTCACATTTGATCAATTCCATACATACAACAGCATAAAACTCCTTGTAGTTATGTCCCAGACCCTACAATCGGAGAAAAACATCAGCTACATCACCAGGCACATTTTCCTGCAAGAGCTTCTCAGAGATGTTTCATGAGAAAGAATTTTATGAGCTGGAAGCAGGTGCCTTAATCAGAGGAGGCTCGTGTTCTCCTCTAAGCTCATGGCTGACATCTCGCCACTTGTCAGCACTAATGTGTTTTCCTGAACTTCCCCAAAAAAATGAAAGTAGCTGCAAGGAGGGTGTAAAGAGAGTTAAGTGAGGGGGGGTGTCTTCAGCAGCAGGAATGACTGAGCTGAGACAGCAGACAAAAACCTTCACCCACGTAGAGGAACGCTGAGACTTCACCCCCCCGTCAGTCGCAGTGTTTCGAAGGGCCGCAGTTCCGGCACATCTGCCTGAGGGATTTCGTTTATGTCCACCGTAGCTTCCTGTTATTCTGTTTCAGAGTCATGGTCTCACTTCCTTAGCCGAATGTGTCGCGTGCAACGCGCTCTTGTGCTTTCCCTCTCAGAACTTGTGCGACGACTATCTAAAATAAACCCACCGCCACCTCTGGGCTCTCAGGTCACATGGAGAATTGTCTGGAAACAAAGAAGCCCAGAGGGTCGATCATAAAGCGGTCAGCGGTTAGTGAAGCACAATGGACAGATGGACAATCAAGGAGGACTTCGGCAATTTGTATGCTAGTGCTTCTCACAGGGGAAACAATGAAAGAAAGGGTTATTTTAAAGGGATGACGAGAGGTCACATTCCCTTGATGATGTTCCTGCTGTCTGTGATGTTCTGATTCTATTTAAATTTAAATTTAAATGACTCTATTTCCAGCAGGACAGGAAATGGAAGACAGCCCCCACGGAAACCCCTGTCACTCTTGCAGCTTGGGTCCATCGTGATCGTTGGTTCTGACGTTATGTTATGACTCCTCCCACTCCTGCTGATTACGTGCCTTGTTGGTTAGTGAGATGTGAGAGCTGTGCTTCCAGGGGGTCATTATCACGGTCAGTCATTTCAGAGAGCCGCGCGGGGGTCTGGAGGTGGCCTGGTGCTCAGTGAGTGGGCGCCCGCATGTGTGTCGGCGCACAGCCTGAGTCATTATGGACATGGTGACCAAAGTTTAAGCGTGATGATGCAGCGGTGAGAAAGCATGAGGGGAGCCGCCCCCCCCCCCCGACCCCCTCTTTAGTACAGGATGTCTCCCAGACAAGGCTAACTTTGCTGCTTGAGGGTGGGGGCCTTGCAATCAGTATATTCAGTAAATCAGCAGCATGGATGGTCTTGTAGCTGCCCCACACGCAGGGGGGGCACCTACAGCCTGAGAGGGGTGATTCTGATGATGGGGGACTGGCTAAACTGTTAAATATAACCATGCATTGAAAAACCGAAAAGAAGTGTTAAGTCATGTCCCAGAAAGGCTGGAAATGGCGGCGGTTTACGAGCAATTCCCAGTGAGGGAATCCAGCAGCGTAACAGAGGTAAAGGGCAGCCACTTACCCCTTCCAACCTCGCTCGGGGACTATCTTCATTTTTATGCAAATCAGGATGGGTCCCATGTTCTGGAAAAGTCCCTCTTCCCATTACCAAGAATGTTGGCGCACACACATACACACGTCCCCGACGCGCAGCCGCCATGGAGGACGCAAGGCGTCTGTCCACTAAGCAACTAATCCTAATTTCTCAGAGGAACATCACGATGGATGGATGGACGGATGGATAGATAGTCAGAACTTTTTTTAAACTTGAGCGGTACCTTATTCAGTGTTTCACTGTTCTTAAAGTCATTTAAACAGCGAAAACCAGAAAAGCCCCTTAGGGTCACTATGGCAGACAGCAGCTCCTGGCCCCGATTGGGGCCTCTCCTTCTCGGCTGCTCTCCGGTGCAGATTTTTGTGTGGGCATCCTGGTGGCCCCTGACCCGTGAAATGAGATCCAGGGGCCTTAAGTGGGAGTGTAACTGGGCTGATGGCTGCGGGTGAGCCGAGTTCTCTAGGTGCCGACAACTAATGAGGCCAACAGGATATTGGCAACCGCCCGTAATAACGTTCCCACAGAGCGGATGCTCCTAAATCAGCGCTGCTCCTGCCTTTGGAGGGGGAACAAAGCAAACTACTCCTGTTTGGAGATTTCAGGCTTTAAACGGGGGACCTTGGACCATTGAGTCAGGCCCAAACAAGGTATCTGCTGGAGGTTTGTGTGCTTGGCTTCCTTCCGATGTGGGATGTCTGAAGGACCGCGAGCTTTTCTTTTTTCCCATAGAGACTGCTGGGAATGTGGGTCAGTCATGCGGATTATCTGTGGTCTCCTCCACGATGACGGGACGATGATCTGCGAGAGCAGAGTGTGCAGACAGACCACTTCACACGGCGCGTCCGTTCTGGCGAAAGTGAGCAGGACCTGTGCTCTTTATGTTTGTGGCGGGGTTCTAAGTAAGCGATTCCAAACCATAAAAATAACATTTTCCCAACCGCAATATCCTGTTTTCCCAAGTTGCTGGGTCAAAGCACAGACTTACTGAGGTCAGCCTTCCTCTAGGGTTTCTGCGCGGGATGACGCTGGCCTCCATCCGTCTCCAACTCCATCTGGAGAAAGCAGTCTCCCTCACTCCCCTTGTGTGCATCACGATTTAATGTTCTGCCTGAGAATTCGCCGCTTTAAGATGATGTCACAGATGTCCTTGAGGCGGCCATTTTGACACGCCCGTCATTCCATCTGCAGATCCGCCGCCGCGGGTCACGCAGCCCTGGGAAGCACAGCCTCGCCTCCTTACGGTATGTGCCGCGTGGAGCGCTTTTCTTAACACCTGTTTCCATGTATGCGATTTGACTCAATATAGTTTCCTTAAAACATTCACACTCAATCACATTTCCTTTATACGTTTTAAAGAAATCTGCTTCTGCTCAAGAACCAAATCTCCAATCAGGATTGCCTGAAGGTGTTTTATTGTTTACTAAAGAAAACAACTTGATTCATGCACCCTCTGTCTTGCAACAAATAGTACTAATACTAACGGTATTTCTAGAATTTCTCAATGCAATTAGGGGTTTGAAATGAATTGCTTTCCGTCTTTTAGCAGTTTTAGTTGTCATGGAGATGTAACCTTTACCAGGGTAAAATTCTCATCTGGAAGTGTAATCATTGTCAACACACATTTGGAAATGGGAGAGCTCATTCAAAAAAGAATTCATTTGTTATTCAAATGAAATATGAACCAGTGCAGAAGCTTTGTTACTCTGGTCCTGGCTGATGCAGTGAACTATGTTGTGTTTAGTATTATGTTGGGCCAAAACGTTCTGTTCAAAAAGGCCTTTCATTTAATGATTTTAAGCTCTCAGTCACCAATCATTCAGGCACAATCTGCGTATACAAATCACTTAAAAGCTAATAGTTTTATTAGAATTTTCAAAGGATTTATTGGCAGGAAGCAATATAATGTGTGATGGTGTAAAACTGGGATCAGGAGTGTTTTCAAAGTGATAGATTAGACATTTCAAACCCTCTCGTAAAGTCAGCCCAGTATTTGCAGCAACCATCCAGTACACCAATGTATTGTTCGACCATTAACACACCTTATTTTACTAATCAATACCTCATTAACTTTTTAAACCATTTACATTAATTAATTAAGGTGAAATTTAATGAATTCATGGAATGTCTGAGGTCCCCCTGACGAGAGGCTTGGGAGCTGAAGCGGTGTTCATCTAGCCGTCCAACTAGAAACCAGTAACTTCGGGAGAATGGAGGACATTCTTGTTAGTTTTTATTTTGGTATTATTAATTTGCACACATTCTAATGTTGATTTTTCTTTATCTAAGCAAATAAATACTTACTTTCCAAATAAATTGCTTAAAAAATTGTCCTTGATTGCCAAAGACAGGGATGGCCAGTCTTATCCACAACGGGCTGACTGGCTGAAGAGTCCTCACACCCGGGTTTGAACAGCTGACCTGAAGGTTATCCCAAAAACCTGCATACACACCGGCCCAGCCCTGGCCTGAGACCTTTATACAGTACTGCATGTTTTACTCTCATTTTCACAGTCAATGTCAGTGTGAGCTTCCTGTGATTGGCTCTAGGCTCTGCATGACCTCGTACCGGTTACGGTATGCGATGGATGGATGGATGCATATGAGTGTCAGACAGTGTTTTCCCTTTTACCCTGATGTGTCACCCCAGGGTGACTTTCTGCACTCTAATGCTTTTGTTCCCTTACTGTTTCACTGCTCCCTCTCTCAGAACACTTCCTGCGAAAGAGTCACTCTCCCGGCCGGGGCATTTTGGACACAGGTCCGAGGGGGAGTCAGTGAGAAAAGGCAGACGGAGTTGGGGGGGGGGGTGTTGAGAGGTAGCATGGGGGTGCCAGCGCCTATTTTCCCCAGTGTTTACACTCTGTCATTGTGAAAGGTAAAAGGGTCAGGGGCAGGGGGGTGGCCCGGTGACAAACGCCTCGAGAGTGCCCCCCTCCCTCCAGGATGGGATAAAGGCAAAGCGGGGCCAGCTGTAAGGGCACAATGCAGCCGAGGGTTTGGCAGCAGCTCAAAGCTTTGAGTTTTATTCCCAAATTAAAAGCAGGCGATGGCGTCGAGGCTGGGGTGGCCTGGATTACGCGTCAATGCGCTCCTTCACCAGCATAATCCTAATAATTACAGCAAAACAAAGGCAACTCGAGTCTGTTTTATCGTGGGGGGGGAAGCAGGTGCCAGGAAGGTTGTTAAGGAAAATGAAGATGGGGGGGGGACTATCTGTAAATATTTAGAGTGAGAAACGCTGCTGAATGGCGTTGTGGCGAGTGGGGAGCCGGGAGTCTATGATCCATCAAAGGACAAGGGTGAGGTAGCGGGATTTGGAGGGGGGGGGTTGGGGCTTGGCATATGGGCATGGAAGAGATGGCGGGGCGCCACGCCGCGAACACAAAGCCACGAGCGGGCAGCAGGAAGACGCGCCATGTTCTCATACACATACTCAGTTTCGTCAAGTGTGATGACGCTGAAATGTAATGAAGTGTTTGGGGGCGGGGGGTGGATGGGGGGGGGCGCAATGGGAATCTGCAAGCCCTTAGCTGAACGGTGAGCATGTGAGGCATGTGATCCAGCGCACCCCCCTCACCATTTTCTTCTCAGCTTCTAATCAAGCCTCCCCCCCCCCCCACTGGGAGAGACGCGAGCTGGGCCTGAACAGTAAACCCCCCCTCCAGAGGTGCTGTCCCCATTCTTAGGGGGGAGGAGTTTGGTTGGGGAGTAGCCGTCGACAGCACCGTGACCGGAGTCGGAATGGCGAGCGGGCGGGGGCTTCTCCAAAGCGCCATGGGCATGGTGTCTATCCTTTGTACAAACTCCGTCTGACGTGTCCGCTGAATATTTCATGCGCACTGTAACTTGTTTGAGCTGCACCTTATCTTTACACGTGACCTTTGTGAATGGTGCCGTGTTCAGAGCATACAAACAGACCCCCCGCCCGTTTACCTGCAGGCCGACACGATCCCTGCTGCTCTGCAAACTCACATCGCTGCAGGGCACTCTAGCAAAACGAGCTCCATATCTCAGCAGGGTTTACTCACAGGCCGAGGTTCCGCGACAGCTGGGGCCACCTGGGCCCGCACAGAGCCCCCCCCCCCCCACCCCTTCTTTTGGATGGTTCTCAACACCCCAGCAAGGCTTGTCACCTAACACATCCTACACCTGTGCTACACGAGGTGTGTAACATGAGCGTGAGCCACGGATGTCTCATGATTCATGTAATATGCATTACCTTACATGGCTGTAGGCACATTCTGTTTAATTTAGTAATATGTCAATTAATTAGTAACATATTCCCTTTGGGTTTTAACCAAATTGTTATTTCTGCCTTTGTTATTTCATCTCTTCCTCTTCTCCAGGTGATTATTGTGTTGAAGGCAGATTACAAACAAAAGCCTGAATAAAGGAGTTTAACTCACGGTGACTCTGAAATGTTTCATTTAACCAGAGAGACGGGCTAAGCGATTCGGAATATTCGAAACGTTAATCCGTCCCTGATGAATCCTATAGAAAAGATGTTTCATGCAGGGAACAAAATCTGTCCTGCGGTAATGTGAACAGGTAAGTGCATGCTCGATTAACGTCATTCCTGAGTCTCAGCTGCAATAAAAGAATCCAGTGGAGATGGCAGTGAAAGCAGGACCGGGACATCTGCGGTGTGCGATCTCCGGTCGGTCAGGGCCTTCTCTGCTAAAGCCATCTGTCTCTCAGGAAGACAATAATCCTCCGCTGTGCGTTTTTACTCTTGCTGTTTAAAAGGCACGATGACAGCGGCGTGATTTAACTCGCTTCTGGCGTGATTTAACTCGCTTCTGGCGTGATTTAACTCGCTTCTGGCATGATTTAACTCGCTTCTGTGGCTGGCAGCAGCCTCTCTTCACGTCTCATGAACCCCTGCCCCCCCATCGTGCTTCTGCCGGGCAGAGTAA
>JAODLD010000052.1:20839208-20851959 GCA_026781065.1 Mormyrops boulengeri | reverse complement strand
TACCAAAGTATTACCCCCCCCCCCCAACCCCCGCAGCCCAAAACACTGCGTACACTGTATCCAAACAAAAGCTCATCACTGTGGATCCGCCTGCAATTATTCTTTAAGCACAATATCTTGAAACGGAAACACAAAACAAAAACCTGACATTCTCACTGACAGCATATAGATTTGGACCCTAGCAAAATAATTGCATGAGTAATGGAGATGTAAAAAGTGAGCCAAGTGAATAGATCGTGTACCTTTCACTTGAGAAATTGGACGAGGTGTCAGCAGATATTACCGAAGCAAGCGTTAGCTTAGTTTATGAATAATAACCTTTTGTGGAAGATTGACAACCAATAAATCTACTCGTTACATGCCATTTTCATTTAAAAGGGAATATTTAATGTTTAATGTATTTAACCCAGGCCTCCCAGGATAAGCTCCAGGCCCATCATGACCCTATATTGGATTAGCGGTTATGGAAGATGATGTCGTACCCATTGGTTTTGGAGAAGAACTACATTGTCAGGTGATGAACTATATTTGGAGTTCAGTCCCCCTTCAAATCAGGTGAATTTGGCCGGATGGCGGCCTAGACTTTGAAGCTAGCACTGACATCCCATAAGCTCCTTACTGTGGACACTACAAGGCTGAAATGATTATGTTTTATGAACAAACTATATTTAATCCTGTCAGAATGGCCCTTTAAGACAGCAGTGGCACCATACAGGTGCCGATAGCCGAGTGCTGTGCTGGAAAGGTCGACCGCAGGGAGGGAAGCCGGCACTTTCGATTCATGCATCATTAATGCGGTGCTGTGCACCGAATTGGCTTTTGCCGGCTGCCTGCTTTGAAGACTGGCTTTTGTAATCGCTGGGGCAAAATGAATCTGATTGCTCCGGGGGCATCTCCACGGAACAGTGGGGCCACCCCTCACAGACCATGAACTCTAGTTTGATCTGATCAAATTCTTTATGAAAGTTGTATCTGTATCTCTGTCTATCTATCTATCTATCTATCTATCTATCTATCTATCTATCTATCTATCTATCTAATTGTCTGTCTGTAAGTCTGCCTGTCCCCCCCGCCCCATCCCCACAGTAGCACCCATCCCCACCCCTACCGTTCATCGGGCAGCCGGGTATTGGATTTCCAGCAGCCCTGAGGCCCGCGTGGCAGGCAGGGGCAGGCAGTGGTGTGTAGGGAGGGTAAATTTTGTGCCTGAGCGCTCCGCGAGAACCGAGGATCCCCTAGCGGGCCGAGACAGGAGCCAAGATAAGCAGCGGGACTGCCAGATTACCTGGGCCTGTGTCAGCTGGCACTGACCCGCGAAGCTGTCAGTGTGAGAATGGGAAAGGCCTCCCCATTCAGCCCCTGCCTTCATCTGGGCCGCCATGCCGCTGTGACTCTGCTGGACTTGGCAGCCGGGCCACCACCCCCGCCACTGTCGCCACTCCATTGACACCCTTCCAGAAAAACCAGAGGGAAATATTACTCTCTCCCCTGCTCACTTTTTTCATCTCATTTAGTTGCGTATCTGATAAGATATCTGTGCTAAAATGATTTTTGAGGCAAGTTTTTTGAGGAGAGGGGGCAGGACAGTAAGTGTTATTTAAATTCCAGACAAACCAGGAAGGTCTGGACATGCAAACATTGCTGATATAAATTCATTTACAGAAGGATTAAACACCAGCAGCTTGTGCTACAGACACACAAACGTCCCAGAATTACTCTATACAAACAAGTAAATGCCTTTTGCGTGCTTTTCAGCTGCCTGTCCTAAGCGTGATTCAGCTGCCTGTCCTAAGCGTGATTCAGCTGTCTGTCCTAAGCATGATTTAGCTGCCTGTCCTAACCGTGTTTCAGCTGTCTGCCCTAACCGTGATTCAGCTGTCTGTCCTAAGCGTGATTCAGCAGTCTGTCCTAACCCTGATTCAGCTTCCTGTCCTAACCATGATTCAGCAGTCTGTCCTACCCGTGATCCAGCTCTCTGCCCTATCCGTGATTCAGCAGTCTGTCCGAAGCGTGATTTAGCTGCTTGTTCTAACCGTGATTCAGCTGCCTGTCCTGAGCATGTTCTGTCTGTCTGCCCTCACCATATTGCAGCTGTCTGTCCTGTGTCTTTCCTACCCATGTTCCGGCTGTCTGGCCAAACAATGTTCTAGCTCTTGCCAATAAAGCATGTTTTTGATACTTTCAAAGATTTATGTCTACCTGATGTATATATCTTTTGTATATATCTTTGAAATGTCTTTAAAACATTTTATTTTTACCTTACCACACTTGCATGTGCATACAATCATATTGAAATAGTGCTTTAACACATAACCGAAAAATTTGAGGGTATAATGGCTTTCATTCATAATGAAATTGGTTTCGTACACACAAAGATGAAAGAAAACATAGAGCCAGTCATTCAATGTATTTATGACAGATATGAAAATGTTATATTTTCATTATCACTTTTGGTATACATTTACCAGCTTTCAAGTAATCTTCAACAACATTCCCCATGGTCTAAAAAACAGCAGTATTTGTATTATCATTTAAAATATGTAAGGTTATTGTTGGTTTATCAGGTAGCACTGTTTCCTCACACCTCCACAGTTGGTGTGCGGTTGGAATTGTACCCCCATTCTGTGAGTGTGGTGTATGCATGTTCTACCCATATCTTGCAGGTTTCCTCAGAGTACTACGGTTGGCATCACTAAATTACCCATAGTGTGTGTGTGTATACATGCACCCTGCAATGGACAGACATCCCATGGTTGGATTAATCAGTTTTCAAATATCATTAATATGTCATAAAATTGTGTATATTATGCAGAAAAATTACATATACATTAACATTTCAACACTTTTGGTTGGCATAAAGGGATTGGTTGCAAGAAAGATGTATTCATTGAGACCCAGAGCGGTATTGGGTTAAAAAATGGAAGTATTTCAAGTCGCTTGATTATCATTATAATTATTATCTCTGCCATAATCAGATGTTACATTGGCTATGTTTCGGCCAGGCAGCACAGCTGCATCACCATCGCGTTCATCTTTAACGGGACCAAGCTAAAAAACAAGCACTGAGGGATGGCCACACTGAATGGCATTGACGCCACTGTGGGGATCCCTGCGCGTGACCAGGAGGGTCCAACGTGAACTTCAGCACCAAAGGGAGGAATCCGTAAGGATGGCATATTCAGGTCACCCGCATTTGAGGAGCCCCCGAGCTCACAGATGTGCAGATTCGGATCATTAGGCCCGCGGAACTGGGGTGGAGGGAGGAGCCGTCGATGGGAGTCAGTAGCGGTGCCCAGCATGTGCGGAATCCACAGGTGCGGGGCAAGTCGGACCGAAGCCAAGTGCGTGTGGGGGTAAGGGTTTGCATCAGCCTCAGGGCTTAGACAGAGGGGGAGTGCTGTTTCAAATGCAAATGACCTGCTTTGGCTGAGGTGAGGCCCTCGGTTTGAGCCGTGTGTAGAATATACACTCCCCATGCCCCCCCCCCCACACCCCCAACCCCACTCAGCGTAAGCGTGGTACAGACAAAAGGCATCTGGAGGTTAAAAACGTGACATGTACGGGTGCTGTGACGTGCAGCGTTCTGCTGATGTAAATCCTCTGTAATCTTTGCACTCCTCACCTCAGACCGTTTGCAGTGCAAGGTAAAGGAATTATGGAAGAGAGATCTATAGGTAATATTTGTAACGCTGGGATAAATAGCCAAAATTCCTCTTTAGAGACTAGGCCGTTTAGGCTTCTCTAGGTTGAACACATTACAATGCCTTTTTGATGCTTTAAGCCCCAGAAAAGGCCTGGGTTTGTGGTTGCACTATAGTAGTGCTACGATCACAAAGTGTGCTAGCCCTGGATGTTAGCACGTCAGAATGTGACATGCCAGCATGCACACCATGTGGCCTGGTGGTCGGATGATATGTTGCACGGTTGCTATGGGGAAGAGGGAGAATGAAGGAGCCGCCCAGCGTCTGCACAGAGCTACAGGCCATGGGGTTACGCATCGCAACCTGCAAGGACAGCCGAGGTGGCAGCTTGGGGAGACAGACAACAGACGGCCGAGGCTGTGCCCAGACATCCCTCCAAGGAGAGGCCATCGGAGGAGATACTAATCCCCAGCCTGGGGCAACCTGCGGGGGTTATTGATCACATCCCCGGCATGAGTGTTACAGCCAAAGGAGAACAGATTAACTGGACATTATATAATACATTACAGCGGCCAAGCCAGGCAGCCTTTTCCAAGCTGGTGTGTCCAGGATCGAGCCCATACGGCTTCAAACTCTGCTCTTTAAGGAACTCTGACAGAATTACAGCATGTGCTGGATCCCAAACCACAACACCATCACTCAGTATAACCAGCCAGCTGGCCCGACTCCCCTGTGTTTTTTCCAGGTTTTTCAGAGAAAACGGCCGAGAGTTTTTTAAGAGGGATTTTATTTATTATTTTATCTTTTTTTTTCTTTTACATGAAACCATTCTTTAAATTTCTCCTAGAGATATGAATGTCGGCTTTGGTGACTAAGGGCACATGAAGGCATCTAGTCTCGAGTTGTAAGTATGTAGGCAGTGGCTGGATAGGATACAAGTACAAGCTTTTTAGACAGACGGTCTTTGTGCCATCAGTACAAGGAATGTCACACTTCCTCTCTCAATATGAATCATGGGACCTTCAGGGACATTTTTGTATGTGTATTAAATCTTCATTTATTAATGCTCAACTGTTGCATTATGGGTCGCTACTGCAAGACAGGTTCTCAGACTGCCCCCTGGAGTCCTTCCACTCCTGAGAGGGCTACTCCCGACATGCTGTCATGGTAATGGATCGTTGGCTGTTTCCTCCTGTGAGCCCTGTTTACTCACGCGGGGAGGGGGGGCAGTATGATAGCGATCACCCCCCAGGCCAGGCCCTGATGGCCCACATTTGAGCAAGCCCTACACAGACACAACCAGTTAAAGATTCAGTTTGTAATTATCCATCGCTTAAATCACCAATACACTCTTTCAGTCATTAAGTCGAGCCATAAAAATTCAGGAAATTCAAGGAATTTAGTCTTTAATTGGAAGCCACAGTAATATTCACGCAATATAGACGTATTTACTCAGTGAACTGTGGCAGAGGTCAGCCTTCATAGTGAAGGAGGAATTTGCCTCCATATTACCCTCATAATCAACTTTTAAGCCTCTGAAATATGCTCTGCGATCACAGGAGGTCGGCTGATGTTCCTGCACTGGTCTGAATCTGAGGAGCAGCATTCAGGACAGCAAAAAGACATCTGTCGAATAGTAAAATGTCACGTTGGTGTGCATGTCTGCGTGATGATCAGGCGGGCCAGGATTTTCAAGATTCAAGATCCAAGAGTTTATTTTCACATGCACAGTAATCAGTCAGTAATACTATATAATAAAAATGTGCAAATCCCTCTGGCTATTAAGACAGAGACTGGGAGACCCAAATGCAGTGAGCTGGGGTTTATTAAAGGAGACCAGTAAACGGGCAGTGAATCGGCAGGCGGAGATCATGGGGAAGTCAATCCTGCAAAGATACGAGGGACAGGAGGTAAGGACAACGGGGAGATTCGAAGGAGAATAAGGAGGAGGCGATCAGGAGCTAACAAGGAGACGAAAGCTAGGGTACGATGCAAGGCGGAGAGTAAGCGCACTCATTCCACAAAGAATTCCTCGCAAAGAGTGCTCAGGCAGGAGCGTATGAAAGGGCAAAGGTGAATATCAGTGCTGCTTATGGAGTGTGACACTGGCCACTGGGAAACAGAAAAACTAATTAAGACAATAAATACAAGTACAGTTATGACAATAAATACGTAACACTGTGCAGTGTCAACATTAGTGTATGGTGCAATGTAATGAAAGCTGAGAGCTGGGTGCTGGTGTGACGGTACAGCATGTAGAATGCTGAGCAAAGCAGACTGAGCCGCTGTTTGGGGATCTATATTCGCTAGAGGTCCTCTTGCACAGTGATGAAATCGCGTGGCTAGGCCACCTGATGCCTCTCCCGGTGCTACTGCTGGGCATTTGGTCCCAAGGCCCGACCCCATGTTTTTAAAAACACCTCCTGCCTCAGGAGACTGGGGTCCCAGCCACCCCCCCCCCCAGGGCAGGAGCACAGCAAGGCTCGTCAAACACGAGCGGGGCCTCGTTCTCATTGTGCGCAAACACCTGCTATTACACGGTGATTAAGCCCACTTGAGTCTCTACGTGAGGGAATGAGCTTGTCTTTCACTGAGGTGCCGCCTGCATTAATTTGATCCGTCTGTAGCTGGTAAACCAGTCGTGCTTTTTGATCAGCTGTGAAGAGCATCACAGCCAAGAATGATCTGGAAGGAGAACGGCGTCGCTCTTCTCAGGCGACCACCCCCCCCAGCAAGAAACCCCCAGCAAGAAATGGGCGCGGCGGAGAGCACGGCCCAGTGAATTTCCTTTCTGGAAGCTCCCTTTAGCCTTTAGCGATGCTACATGCTAAGCTACGTCGCTACGTCAGCTATTAGTCAACACAGCCAAAATTTTTTACAATGGAGTTGAAAGTGCCATGGGAGCCAAAAAACTGAAAAAAGGCAACACGTCAACTGAAACTATTTCCAGATTGTCCCCCTAGGACTTGAAAAAGGAAAATGTATGGTACCAAAGACAGATAAAGATATTAGAGTGCATAGATAACATAAGGGTACATTCACACACGACAGCAACAGGAAGTTCCCTCAGTAATTCGCCTTCATCCTGCTCATTGTGTGTTTGTTCCCAGCGACCTGTGGGAGTAAAAGGCAGCCAGTCTTTTCTCCAGCCATTTAGCTGGAGTCCCGGAGCAGATGGGCTGAGCCTAATTGGGAGGTTATAAGTATGCCTGACAGCAACTGGGGGGGGGGCTAGTTTTCTTGACAGAATAGCCCCCCTGTCTCTGATGATGGTAAGGATTCAGTAGGTGAGAGGTGAAGAGAAGAGACCTAGAAGAGCCTGTAAAAGCTTCCTGTTTATAAAGTGATGCTTGGAAGATAAGACCGTTATCGCTCATCTCGGTGTCAAATGTACGAAGAGTGGATGACTATATGATGCAAATCCTCGCGTGGCCAAATGCACAGGAACACATGCGTGAAGTATTTCATATACTATAAAATGTGCTGGGAAACATGCATAAAATATTGCATATGCTATAATAATGCATGCATAGTATTGCTCAGGATATAAAAACGCATAGGAAAATATGCATGAAGTATATTCTGTGAAAATGCACAGGAAAACAGGAAATGTATAAAGGATATGTACATGCGTAAAGTTTCACATATACTATAAAAATGTGCTACACAACATTTGTATATACTATAAAAATGTGCTGGAAAACATGCAAAGAATTTCATTTGTACTATAACAATGCACAGGGAAGCACTGGTAAAGTTTCACATATACTATTAAAATGCGCTGGACAACATGCATAAAATTTCACATATACTATAAAAGTGTACAGGGAAGCATGTGCAAAGTTTTGCATATATTGTACAAATGTGCTGGAAAACATGCATAAAATTTCACATATACTATAAAAGTGTACAGGGAAACATGTGTAAAGTTTTGCATATACTGTAAAAATGAACTAGAAAACATATATACATTTTTGAACATACTATAACAATGCACAGGGAAACATGGGAAAAGTTTCACATACTATAAAAATGCGCTGAACAACATGCACAAAATTACACATATACTATAAAATGTGCTGGAAAACATGCATGAAATTTCACATATACTATAAAATGTGCTGGAAACCATGCATAAAATTTCACATATACTATAAAAATGCACAGCGAAGCATGTGTGAACTTTCACATATGCTATAAAAACACACCGGAAAACATGCATAACATTTTGCATATACTATAAAAATACACAGGAAAATGTGCAGAAAATTGAGTATGACAAAGATAAAAGGAATGGACTTGTAGCTCCTTGTCTATGCAGTTATACATAATGCTGTAAAAAATGAGACAGCAGGGAGGCAGCGTGCAGATGAGCGAGCTGCCTTCTCGTTTGCTCTGTGACCCTCCTGACATCTATTTGTGGAGTGGGGGTACTGATGGGGGGTGAAGGCCGGACGCAGCAGCTGTGCAGACGAGAGGTGTCGGGGTGGCTTGGTCCCGCAGCCTTGGACCGCACCCTGCCGACTCTGCAGACATCAGCAGCAGCCTGTTTCTGACGCGGACCACCGGCACCTTTTAATCTTTTTTTGGGTCGGGCTGCCTGCGCCGTGACATCCTCCTTTGATGCGCCTGAGTGTTGGCGGGCGTTTGCAGCTCTGCGCAGCCGGCTGGAGCGGCCCATCTGCAGCCGTGGCCGCCACTGAGGGATGAGGGCATCCCAAACCCAGAACGCTGACAACAGCAAAGGCGCTGTCCCGTATCTCGCTACCTGACAGCAGCGCACGCGCGCTTGCCACGCACTCTCATCTCTGGCTTTTAACGGGTCAGACAGATCTCCCGGCACCCAGAATGGACGAGCCTTCCAAACATCTCTGCTCTTCATCTGGATATGGGGGAGAATTGGTTTGTCAGGTGGGGAAGTGCAGGATATCAGCAGAGGAGCCCCCACCGGCGCCCCCTTCAGCCTCCGTAAACCTGTCAGCCGGCGCCCCGGGGGATCCTGTATTAACCACAATAGCAGCTGGCTGAAAACATGTCCCCTCAGGTCTACGGTGATGTCTTAAAACATCCCCCCCTTAGCAGAAATCAGAGAAAGGACATGTACATAAATACATGCCAACATGCATACATACAGACATACATACATGCATACATACAAACTACACGTGTGCCATTATCTATTTAATGACTGGCATACTGATCCAGCCCTTGGCCAATTAGGATAGAGCTTAGATCAATATACAGGTGATCCTCTGGGGGATGAACGCCACAGCCCTGTTCTAGAAGTTTCTATTTGCCTCAGACCCCCACGCCTAAGGTATTTACTTCCAACAGCAAGGCGCTTTCACTAAATTTAACAGGGGGAGCAGGTGTTCCAGGTGTGAAACATCTTCCCATGCCTGTGTTACCCCCCACCCCCAAATGTGTATTTGAAGCTGAGGCCTCGCTCCGCTTTCAAGGCCATCCTGGGGTGCGCCCCCGCCTCTGTGCACGCCTTTGAGAAGAACAGGCGCGCTGTGGACTCGAGCTATTTGCTATCCGATATCCGCCTTTGATCGGTGGAGCCAGGCCCCCCAGGCCTCGGTTCTGCTGCCAAGACTGGCGCTGTGGGCGCACGGCCCCCTTCCTTGCGCAGAGAATATGCCCCGAGTCAGCAGCCAGGGAACAGCCCATGATATTTGGTGTGTTTTCCGCCACAGAGAAGCGAGCACCCAGATGAGAAGGAAGCAGGCTGTGTCGGGGGAAACTGCCAAGCCGGATCCAGCTTAGCTAGCGGCGGAAATCACCGCAAGTTCAGACCTTTATTCTGGCATAACCATACCTGCATGGGCCGATATGCATGGACTGAGGTTTCAGACATACATTTTCAGCTCATCCTTCTGCTCTGATCGTTCAGAAAACCGAGGAATCACAAAGGCTTCGTGAGACACAAACACAAACGCCAGTCATCCGTCAGCCGGACTGTGCTACCTGCCAAATGACTGGCAGACAGCATATTCTCATGACGGGAGATTAGAAATTATTTATATCATTATGATCATGCCACTTCTGATAAATTAATAACTCGGTGACATATTAATCTTTTCATGCTGAAATACACTTAGCTCTGGATAACAGACAGGCACTGAAAAGACACACATGATATACCTTTGGGGACCAGCGTGCTGGCAGATTTCAGGCTTAAGTCACACTGAGTCTCCTTTGATCTCTGACACATTCACTGAGCTATGAAGGCTGTTGAATATCAAAGGCCTGTTCCTAGGTTTTCTCCCTAGCCAAAGATCTCAGGATAGGTATTATGGCTGGACGTAATCCACAGGTGTCCCGGCTTCCCATTGGCTCCTTCAGATGTCACATGTCTTCCGCCAGCTTCAGTGGCGGCACTTTGATGTGCCTGCTTCCTGCACGACGGTCCCCCATGCCCTTCCTCGGAGCAGACGCCGGGCGTCGTATATCTGGCAGAGACTGACCTTGGCCTCCGTCCACGTTGGCCATGCCAATCTACCAGCTGCGAGCTGCTCCCGGTTTTAGGCTTGAGTGGAGAAGAATGGCACCTGGGCGCCTCCTTCTTACCACGGCCAGCGCCTGGTTTTCCGGCCGCTCTGACCTTTGCCAGCGGCAGATGCGTATCTGCTCCTTCAGTCGTTCACACTTGGGCCCAACCCCCAGCTGCTCTAACAAACTGCTAACCCTAATTGGCGTACAAAAGTGCAGAGTTGGACAGTTCAAGTCCAGATAGTAAAAATCCAGACCAAGATTTTGTTTCAACTAACCAGTTGAGTACTCCGTAACTTTGATTCGTTATACGCAACTGATTGGTTGAATCAAAATCTTGGTTGGATTTTTACTTTCTGGACCTGAACTATCCATCCCTACAAAAAGGATACTGATCACTGAGTGCTTTCCTACTTTGGCAGGAGAACTCGGCGGTCAGGCGGTAGAAATGTCGGCCTCTTAAGCTTTAGAGCAAAATTTAACTAAAATAAATCAGGTTTATGAGAAAAACTGTGTCAGGCTATGTTTTTATTAAAAGCCATAACTTTGTCCTTTTCATTGTCATAAACCCCACCCCGAACTTGAAACATAAAGGTTGTATTTTGACAACATAAGCTTCTAAATACCTCGGGGCAAATGAGGCAGTTAGATCAGAACAATGACGGCTGGAAGTGTAGCTCCCTCCCTCTGTCAACGAGAGGAAAGACATCCTTGTTTCCTGATCGCCCCCTCTCCCCACCCCCCCTTGTCATGTGACTTTGTTAGTCCTGGGGCTACCTATTTTTTTTCAGGAGGGGTGGGCATATTCCTGTTCTTCAGCAGATGGCTTACACCTTGTCCATTTGACTTGCTGGCTATTGCGCTTTTCCATGCCTCTGGCGGAGCGCCCGTTTCGATGAGGCCGCCCTTCTCCCCACAGCGCATCGGGAAAGGGCCAGCTTTTGGCTCAGATGCCATGTCCCTGCGCCACGTACCGTGTGCCGCTAGCGAAACACGTCGTCCGGAGCGCGAAGTGCCATCCGGTGCCCAAACACGAAGCTGCCGATAAACACGCTCAGCGGTGAACCGTGTCTAAAAGGAGCAGCTTTCCAAAGGAATTATGCCGAGTGCTGCTAACCCCGTGTGACTTTCCTCAGTTTCCTGAATGTTCGTCGAGCACAAAACAACCCCCTTCAAAGGTCACTAAGGACACATCACCTCTTAAAACAAAAAAGCCTTGATGCTATAGTACACCATTTCTGAAGCTTAATAAGTAGATCAAAGGCAAAGACCATGTATTTCACATTTCAGTATTCGAAATGAAGTTAAAATGGAAAAACAGAGGGGAGGCCAGTCCAAAAGGTGACTGAATACTTGGTTCAAAATGGGTGTAGCCAGATAGTACAGTATACCACGGTAATTTGGGTACATCGTGGCATTTTTATTGAGTGAACGATTAGAAAAAAACGCATGGCGAGACACATGAGAGGCATGCTAGCTAGCGATGTGTTATAAACAAGGATTGACATAACTGGTAAATGAGTATAAAGGGCTAAACACAATGGTAATTTCTTGTTGTAATAGCACAAATGCCTATCCGGAGGCGGGACCAAGACATCTGGTTGGTTTGTCTTGCTTGGACCCTCCTCCTCTATCTCTCCTAACCAATCCTTCTTCCTTCTGCCCATTTTTGCGTAAGTAAAACTCCCACGAGCTATTTTTTTGCGGTATTATGACCTACCTTTAGGCTGTTTTAATAAGCATTGCGGAATTATGAATCCATTGTTTTTAAAAATCTCACACAGCAATGTCACTTCAATGAGATGGCGCTCTATTTCTCATTTATACAAGCACAGGTACATTGGAATGCTTCTTTGCACATATCCCATCATGCTCTCCTTTGAGATGTACACGCACATAAAGTACAACTGAACGTGAAGCTTGTGGTCTGAGCAATTTATCCTGCGTCCCTAAAGTACGTTGCGAGACTAAGGGCCTTAATCAAGGGCCCGGTGGACATGTGACGATCACGGGCACTGAGGCCGAACCTGTTGAGACACACGCTACTCCCCAGTCAGATGTAAGAAGCTGGTGTCGTTGCTGTTGCTCTATGTAAGACGTGGTGCCCCAAAGGCTCCGCCCCCCCGGCGTGATACACTAAATGTGACCGTATACTTTAAACAAAACTGACAGGATCAACGCCGTTTTAGCAATACGATGTATGATGCATAAGGTAATCACTGTTGTGGCAGAACACATGTCCACGGTCCCCAAGGAATACTTTTTAATTTGATTTAATTTGATCCCACCCACTGTCCATGATTGGCTGACATAAATGTGACGCCGCAGGGTTGGTCAGCAGGACTAATTATGCAGTTACCAGCATGCTGTGCATATCTGTACATAGTGTAACTGAATATGTGTATTTGCATATTTCTGTTAATAGTAACTGTAGAAATCATGTAATGTTTTCTGTGTAATGCGTGTTTTTCCTTAGCATGTAATCGTGATTGTCGTTTAGATTGCTGACCTCCCCGTCTGAGCCGCTGCTAGTATTAAATCTCTAGGTGTGTGGAGTTTAAGTCAAGGGAGGTGATGCTACGATTATATAACTCCTTGGTAAGACCCCACCTAGA
>JAODLD010000052.1:20787697-20802105 GCA_026781065.1 Mormyrops boulengeri | reverse complement strand
TCCGCCGGCCCCCGCCCCCCCCCCCCCCGGCCCCGCGCGCGCGCGGGCGCGCCCCCCCCCCCACTTCTGTTTTGATAGAGGAGTTTAAGGGCATTTTGAGATGCGTTATGATGCCCCTCGGTCTGTCTGGTGCTGCCTAGGAATAGCTCTCGCAGTCTTCTTACACAATGCAGCTTGGCACCAATTAGTCTGTCAAATGCTTTACTGCCCCCCCCATCTCCATGACAACACAGATCCATGTTTTTTTTGTTCACCCCCCACCCCCTTATATTTCCACTTGAATGTAGAGTGTTTGCAGATTAAGTATAGTTTTCAAGGCAGCTGTCAAGGTGTAAGAGGAAAAGTTCAAATTATAAAGATGTGGAGTGCAGGCTTTCTGTTGCTGTGTGCCTGCCCGAACCTGCAGGCGTTACTGCAACGTGCCGCATGCTGTCATTGCAGGGCCTGTATCTGAGGAGAGAGAGTCTTGTTGTAACCATGTTGAAACTTGACTTCTGGTATTCAGTGGCACCTGAATAGCTTGGGCTGGAAATTGGAACAGAACTGATCTGAATCCTGGTATGCAATGGCGCCTGAGGGAGGGGAATAGAAATTGGAAAGGAATAGAATTGACCTGAACGGTGACGCCTAATGGCCCTGAATTTGATTTGTGTTCGCTAGCAGTGGTTATGGCTTCTATGTTATTTTGGCTGCAGTGGGCTGATGCAGTAGTAGTTCAAGGACGACCTGAAATGTTAACCTGTTAAAAAAAATAAACTCAGACTGAACAGGTTTTTTTTCTATTATTTACTGAAATACTTTGGAATGACACAGTATTCACTGTTAAGTTTTGCAGATGGGGTAATTCATAAAGGTCATTCTGTTTAAAAAAGAAAGGTTCTGTTTGTTTTTTCAAAAGGTCTTTGCATTTGTTTTTTTTAAAGCCCATGAAATTTGTTCTAATTCCTCGTGTTTTTCACGTCTTCGAGAGGAGGGAACAGGTCTGGGACACCGTCAGGACCTTGCCTTTGTTTTTCCACTTTCTGTGTTACTCTAAGCTGAAACCTGAGGCTGGCTCTGCGTGGAAGAGTGCCAGAGGTTGAAGACCGCACAGACACGGGTCTGGTCCGGATGTCGGCTCAAACCCTCCCACTGACACTGCAGCGTGCTGTCCCGACTCGATGCCAGTACCGGCCCTCTCTCACCAGCCCAGCCTTGTTTACTTAACGGTTTTTCCTGAAATCAGCTACTGCTCATGTGCAATAACGTGGTCAGGGTCATGTTGCCACGGGAACAATAATGCATTATTCCCTGACCCGATTCTAAGCTGAGCGTGCTGAAGCCCCGGGGTGTTCTGAGGACTGCGGCACTTCTGCATGTGTCCCTTCGGCTTTCGGGATGCAGCCTGAGGCTTCCGCACAGAGTAGCGAGTGCGGTGTGTTTTTGCACGCATGCGTGCTCCCCCCCCCCATCCCTGGCACGTTGCTGACATTTCTTCTCAATAAAGGCTCGCTGTTTTCCACCAGGGCGGGCCTGTCGTTTTCGGGGGACGGTGGGGGGTAATTACCCCAAGCCGCCCTATGCACAAATTACCAATGTAATAATGTGCTGTTTCTATTGTGAGAACAAAGTCGACCCTGTCCTATGCCAAACCCCCCCCCCCCCCACCGTCTCATTCTCCCGCCCGGCTCCAGGTCTGTTTTTAGTGCGTCTCTTGCAGGAGCTGCGGCACTCGCATTATTCTGTGTGCCAACTTTGGCGGTCAGGTTCCCGTGGTGAGAGCAGGTGACAGCTAGTGCCTAGCTAGATGTGACTGTGCTCTGCCTGCCCCTCCTCATGTCGCAGGACAGGACTCGGGCTCCCGCATCAGCGTCGTTCCCCTTGCCTCAGACGTGGGCTTCCTCTCGGCGACAGCTGAGGCTGAACACGGCTGGATTTTGCCCTTTCGTGCTTTCACTCTGCCAGGTTCTTCTCTTGTGGTGTGGTCGACTGTTTACAGGAAACGGTTGTCTGTAAATAAATGATGCAGAAATTGACTGAGGGCTCTGAGGTTTGCTGTGGACAGCTGGCAGCATGTGTGATGAGAGGATGCCTCCAGCTGTGGTGAGCCGACCCGTATTCTTCCCATTTGCAGGCCAGGAGCTGTTTTTTTTTCCCTAAATCCCTTGTTTAGACAATATCAGCTCCTTCGCAGTTTCACCCTGACCCTCTGCAGTCTGTCGGACTTGGCTTACCAGTCTGGATTTCCAAGAGTCGCCCTTAACATCTGACACCTTCTCTCCTCCGCAGTATGGGGCAGAATTCCGGAGGTTTTCCGTGGACCGCCAGAAGCCAGGGAAGTTTGACGAGTTTTACAAGCTCATCCTGCACATCCATCGGATCACCAACATGGAGGTGATGATCGGGTATGCCGACGTGCACGGAGACCTCCTGCCCATCAACAACGATGACAACTTCTGCAAGGCCGTGACGTCCGCTCACCCCCTGCTCCGGATCTTCATCCAGAGACAAGGTGAGGTCTCCCTAAGAAATGCTTCATTCTGGTTCTGGCCTATCCTCTCTGTTTGGTCGGTAGGACCAGTATGCCCACTCAAAGTCTTCTCATACTGACCTAAGCGAAGGTTCGTTACTGACGTAAGTATTTCTATGGGTTGTTTTGTTAATAATCCAGGAATTTTGTGATTCCATACGACAGCTAATAGCTCTGTTATACGTGTGTCGAAATTCTGTGGTGGCGCCCTCTGCAGTTAGGGGAGACACTTTACCTATGCAGCCTCAGCAAGGACATGCAGTGAATTATCAGCCCCACATACGCCAGGTCATCCCCCTCTGCACCCCCTGAAGCGGTGGCTCCGTCCTGTTTGTGTTTCATTCATCTCCCACCTGCCCCAAAGCGGAATGGGCTCGTCTAGCTGTAGATAATGGGCCTCGGGGAGGGGGGGATGTGCTGCTTCCAACTGGAAGTCCAGTAGCTTTAATCTCCATGTGCATGAATGAGAGCTTCCGACAGGAAGTTGCCCATGCTTCTAGCTGGCCTTCGTGAGGGGAAGTATGGATCTAATCGAGGTCAGCGGCAGATTCGTTTATGGCTGAGCTGTTTCGTCCCCCGGGCCTTGTGGAAGCCTCAGTCGCCCCCCTTTCAGGCATTTCTTTACATTTTCCTCATCTTCCTGTTTATCCCCCTGGACAAGCGCTTCTCTGAGCCGGTGGCAAGGACTCCGGGCCGCTAAAAGGAACAAAAGCCGCGCGAAAAAGTGAGCAGGCGCCGGCATTCTGGTGTCGGAGTCGACCCCGCAGCGTGCAGTCTGGGTGGGCCGGCGAACTATTCGCGGTTAGTGTGCCTGGGTCCCGGACGCAGAGGATGGCTCCGTGTGTGTGTTTGTGTGTTTTTTTTCCCTCAGCGTTGAGTAACAGAAACATGAGCTTCTTGGGAGGAAGCGCGTGAGCCGTCGAGTAGCGGTAATCACGCTGTCCTGAAGAGGAATGCCGTTTATTTTACTGTTACATTTGCACTATAAAGTTTTTTTTTTTGAGCTCATATTCAGTTCAGACAGTTAAAAACAAAACCGGCAGCCATCAGAGGGCTGATTTTAAAAGTCGTTCTAAAAGGCCGGGTCAGTGGCGGACCGGCTAACCACAACTTTTTAGGAATGTTCTTAAGGGATCCGGTAACATTAGCAGAAGGGAGTTCGGCAGGACGTCGGCACGCGGGGAATGAGGACATGCTGCTGCCCCTGAAGGAAGACACTGGAATGTAACCTTACCTCAGAGAGACTGCTCATGTGCATTTGACATCTTTCCCAGAATTCTTTGTAATTTGTGGAATGAGGATCATGGCTTACTTTGCTTTGGGACTTTGAAGTGGAGGCAGTCAGTGCCCCGGTGCATCTTGGGAAGTCCTCTTGATCCTTGTCTGTCACCATGATGTAGGGGTACTGGGCTTTTAAAGGCCCGCCTAGATGTTTGCCCCCATCTCTCCCCCACGGTGCCGGGCAGGTCCCAGCTTGGGGGGAGGGGGAATGCCCTGGGATACTCTAAACCAGCCAGCCAGCAGTGCCCCCCGCAGTGCAGGAGGCCTTTACGCACTCCGTTACACCCCTGAGGTCTGGCTTAAGTGTTCACACTCTCCGCTAGTCTCTGCAAGCTGAGTAACGCTCACACTTTCCTTGTTCTTAAGAATCCCAGCACCACCCAGTTGTACCTGAATAATGTCCCGCCCAGATCAGAGGCTGTCCTTGGCAGGTATCGGGCCCGTCGGCAGCTGCCCTGGCCCCACCGCATGCTGTCACGTTCCTTTCCCTGGCACTTAAGGTGTTAAAAGGCGAGTCGCCCAAGTAGAGATGCCGTACCTTTCTCAAGCCCCCTGTCCCTGATGGGAAATACATCACACTTGGCTGTCCTTGGGTAGCTTTCTGGCATCATGCCTTCTAGTATTTACACTCCTTTATAAGTGTAAACATTTTTTAGGGGTATTTTTCATGTACTATGTTTTTTTTCCTTCTCCTCTCAAAGCTCTTGTGTTATTGTTGCTGTTGTAGGACCTTTTTCTGTTCTCCAGTCAAATAAAAGAAACAGAAGTCGTAGTTGTAGCGATGTCTCCCCATGCTGTGAATAGGCCAGGACGGTCTGGTAGCAAGTGCTGGGTTCCTGTGCAGGTCAGTGCCCCCCGAAGGGATCTCTGTACAATGATGTTGTGTAGTCTTTAGCACTTAGCTTTTAGCTGTTAGCCTTTAGTGCTTCCAGCTTTGTTGATGAGATGGCCTTGCGGGAGGGGAACCGGAACCTTGGTTGCTCCAGATCGTCTTGCCTGTGTGTCATTCTGCCACTTTCCCCCCCCAGCCCTGGCTTAAAGTCTTACCGCAACATTGCGGTTTGTCACCACAACATACAAGCAAGCAGGGGGGTAGCTGTGTAGGGGTTTGATACACCCAGAGACATTGACTACACATTGATAAACATACATCGTTTCCACTTTTGCTAGCCAGTAACTCAAACCACCCTTTCTTTAACTTTTTATATAAGTTGTTTGTTTTAGCAAAACAATTAATAACTAATGGTGAATAAACAAGCTGACAAAAAGAAGGACATCAGATAAGCTTGGAAGATTGTAGGAAGGCACAGGATCACCGAGAGTAAAGATTACCGAGGGTACCTTACCGCTGATTTAGCCTTGCGGCGGCATTACCGCAAATCTTTTTTTTCCCAGAAGCAGAGAAAATTTTCAGTGCCAATGAATCGTTCTGTAAATGCGTTAGTGCGGATGCCGCTAAATGTAAAAAAACTTTGTTATGCCTACATCAGTGAGCTCTGATTGTTTTGTGCGCAGCTCGTGACCCTTTCCTGATTAGCTTTCTTCATTTCAATGTCTGTTTTCCTAATTGGTTATTCTTCATAGGTATGAAGTTGTATTTTTCAACTTTGGTCATAACATTAGTCCGGATGCAGATCTTTTCTTTTGGAATTTCAATGCATTAGTACGGACACAGCCTAAATGTAGCTGTGATGTCGGTACTGTGAGACCTCATCACCAGGAATAGTCCCTTAGTGTAAATGTAACAGGCTGTTCCTCACGAGGAGGTATCACAGTGAAGGTGTGACGTTGGTACTATGAGACCTCGCGAGGTTTAGCTGTAAGATGAAGACGTCAGTGGAGGCGGTGGGGGGTAGGGTGGGGTAATGTGTACACTGGGGGCTGCCCCAGCTCAGGTTTCTCAGGCCTCACACTGGTGGGTGGGGGTTGCTGCCAGATGTTCTCCTCCTGTGTTTTCAGCCATGCTGCCCTGCTTGGGTTTCCAGGAGCCTAGTTTGGCCCATGTACGTGTAGGGGCATGGATGGGGGTGGGGCGGCTGTCATGTCTTTGCTATACCCACAGCCAGTAGGCATTGTCCACCAGAGTGGATTGTTCTCTAAATTTAAGCGAAGGTGCGTTTAGCATGAGGATCAGCTGGACGTCTCATTCACCTGCACTGATCTAATGTGGCCCTTAATCTGCATTCATGTCTATAAAATACAAATAACTGACTGGCAGTTAAACGGGGCTCATTTATAGTGTTGCCTGGATTTTGGTCAGGCATTACAATGGGCACCTAGAGTAGTTTTGAGGACCCTCCAACAAACTTGAATGGAGAATGACCGAATCTCGGCTAGGCACCGCCTCAGTGACTGTTTCCCTGCATCAACCTGATGCGTCTTTACGCTGGGGATTTGTGCGTCAGGATTTACGTTTTTGCACAGCCATTGAGAACGCAATCCTACCCGGATCTTCAATGGCATTCCTCCGGCATAAACATAACCCATCCCACATGTTATCCTTGGAAGAGAACTTTCCCTCATAAATTTGGCTCTCCCTTCACATTCATTTTCTTAAATCCTAAATAGCTGCGTTCCTCAGGGGGGCGTTTGACTTTATGACGCCAATTTGCTGACTTTGTTTCATGAAAACCAAAGGCCAATTAACAAAACCGTTACCCCCTGCTTTCCCCCCCCTCCCCATCCAACATACCAGGCTTTGGACAAGTAGCTTTTGCTTAGCGCCACACAGCTACATTCTCATTTGGTCTTCCTGGCCACCGACCCAGCGGCCGGTAGCTGGGAAGGGAGCTGCACATCTGGCCAGCTGTTTGCCACGGCCGGCGGCCTTTGGAGGAATCTGCTGTAATGAGACCGAGCTGCACCGTCTGCCAGGCTACTGCGCGATGGCCCAGAACGGGGCGCCGGCTTCCAGACATCCAGTTAGCCGCATCTGCAGCCATGGCGGCGGCATACTCTGCCAAATACAGGATGAGGGCCGCCATCTTTGGGGCGAGAAGGTCTCTGCGGGGCCAAAACGGGACTGCATCTGTCTGTACAGGGCCCGCTTGTGTGTCTGCATGTGCGCTTGTGGAGGGGTGGGGGGAATTCCCCTCTCGTCACAGTGCGAAATTGCATCCTCCAGTTTACGCGAGGTCATTAGCAGGCTGTAAATCCAGCAGACCGATACTTATGGGCTGGACAGAATGTCAATAGTGTTTGACCTCAACTTTATTTTTAGGGTTCTAGTTGGCTGTTGGTGTCCACCTTGCTGCCTGTCTTTTTGCCTCGCTGTCTTTTGCGACCCTGCAGTATATCGGTGACTGTTTTGTTTTTTAGCGTTTTACTTTAGCATTTCTAAAAATTATTTATTGACTTTCCCAGCACACATGACATATTCAATTTTCCTCCATCACCCCCCCCCCCATCTGGCAGTCGCCAGCACTTGCTTGTCACCCCGACTTGCCTGGGGAGTCCGTGAGAGCGACTGGGTGGGTCCTGCAGGTGCCTTCCAGATGCCTCCGCCCGCCGCCCGTGAGGGGGCGGGGCGCCTGTGATTGGCTCGCCGGAGGGAAACTGGCCAACCGGGCGGCTGATGTGAGGTGCCCTCCAACCTCTGCCCTTCCTTGGCCCCGCCCCTTTTTCCTCCTTGAAGGGGTTTACCATGTATAACGGTGTACGGGGGGGTGATGGGATCGAAACCCGAGGAAGGGCTTGAGCACCGCCCCATCCAGCTGACATCGCTGGCGGCTCGCTGTTAATTTGCTGTTTCTTAGGTGATAAAACGGCCTATATTTGCGTTGGAGGCCACAGGCTCAGTGGGCGGGGCTTACACTGGGTGAGGTGTTCAGCTCAAACAAGCATCTCTGCTGTTCACCGAAGCGTGTGGGACATGGTCATGGAGGGCCCCGCTGTCCTGTCCTCCCCCTGCACACCAGGGAATGTGTTTTGATTTCATTAAGCTTGTTTGTTGTGCTTAGACAGTGCCCGCTCCTTTTGTGGACACCACCCTCCTTTCAGCCCTGGTCCCAATGGCTTCCCCAGACCTGCTGAGGTGTGCAGCTCACAGCTTCTCCTGTGCTGAGATCTTGCCCCACACTCATGTGTTTTTTTTTATTATTCTTTGTTGTTTTGTTCTTGACTTTATTGTTCCTCAGCCCAGTTTGGGGGGGGTGGCTGGGCTTCCCACATGTGTGCCCCCTGGCCAGGCAGTTCCGCAGCCGGGGCTGGGAAGCAGGTGACCCGGCCCGTCCTGATCTGTGGCCTGGCTGCCCCATGAGGACGGCCTCTGCTTGTTTTTTGTGCTGTGGTTCCGGTGTTTTCTGGGTCACATGACTACAGCTGACTAGAGTAAGGAAAGTGGGTGGGGGTGATGTGCCCTCTGCAGTTTATAAATACCTTGCATGCCCCACTCCCCTGACCAGGTGGCGCCCCCTATCTGCCACTGTGGTTACCTATCTGGTGAGTAAGGCGCCAGGAGCCCGGCGGGCCAGACGGCATGAGTCAGCACCGGCGGGTTAGAATGCTGTACACAGGCGGGCGCCCACCCGCCCCCCAGATCCCCCCAGATCCCCCCAAAGGGGGCAGACCCGGTGCTCCCGCTGGTACTGCATGTTCTGCAGTTAATGCGATCACTCCTGCGGCCTGGGCATGACCGGGCGTGTGCCTCTGCTGAAACGTTCTTCCTGTGTGCACGCAAACCGGCGCCCTCACGCCTCTGCCAGCCATGTAAACGCCAGTGCGTGGAGGCTGGGGGGGCAAACAGAGGTTCAACAGGTGGGTGACGGCTGGAAAGCAGGGGCCCGGCTCTGATCTGTGTCTGTGTGCTGTATGTAACTCATGGTCACATGGGATACTAAGGGTTTCTCCTTTGTCTTTAAAAGTTTGTTTCTGTCATCCAATCTTGTCTTTCTTCTGTCATCTGTCTGTCAGTAAAGTTTGATATAGATTGTGGTGTGTATGTACATACGCACTCGCTCTCTCTCTCACACACACACATTCACACACACACTCTCTCCCATGTAGCAGTGAAAGCCAATAGCTGGCCAGGCCCTCTGCCTAAGACCTGAACTGTCCCCAGCCCCCCCCACCCTGTGGCCCTCCCCTCCCAGAAGACATGGAGGATGCAACTGGCGTTTAGTTGCATTTAAAAGGGATATTGTTTCCAGTATTGTCTTTAATTACATTGATGTAAAGGAACCAGATAATACAGTAACACACTACAGTAATATTTATGCTTATTTAATGTGTTGCTTTGCAGACGATGTACCTTCATTTAGACTGGTTAAGTGTGTTGATAAATCATTCCCTGTCAAACTAACCTCTCTAAGCACTGATATTTTAAGGCTAATTTCTGTACAGAGAAAGTCAGTCTACCACAGGGTGTGGTACGGCACAAGTATAAAGATCCTAAATATATATTTTAAAAGCAGATATGATTGGCATTAATGGGCTTCCCTGCTGCCATTAGCCACGCCGCTCGCAAACAGCCAGTTAACTACCAGTCAAAATGCCTAAGATTAGCAATAACCTTAAATAACCGAATTCTACTGGCCGCGATGCAGTCTACTTTTGATGAAACTGCTTTGTTTTGCTTGTTTTATTACCCGTTTGCTGTAAAAACAATAAAAGCATGACCCGCTGGCTCCCTCGTTACTGAGTGCTGAGGGTGATCAGCAAACAGTTTGCTCACCGTTTGCTGAGTTTGGGGTCAGGTTACGGTCATTGGCCCCGTCGGGGCCCCCCCGTCCCCGCCCCGGCCGGACCCCGACCTGGCCACGCTGCCTGCTTCTGGCCCTGCCGTGGGAGCAGGGAGCGCGCTGCTCTGTAAACACGCTGGCAGTTATTTTGGGCGTTGGTAATTACAGAGGAGCAGTCCAGGTCCGACGCAGGCTTCAGCAGCCTGCGGGCGGGGGCTCTGGGTGGGCCGTGGCTCCACGGGGCCACACATCTGAGTGCCACTTGGAGGTACGAGGCGTATGAGCGTGTGTGTGTGTGGGGGGGGTGACATATGGAGATTCTCATAAAGCGCAATCAAAGAAAGTAAGAATATTAATTTAAATGTAAAAAGAGCTTAAGGCACCACACTAGGCTCTTATCCAGCCTGTCAGGCCCCCCCCATGTTCAGACCGCCTCCTACGTCCTGCTTTCTGTCTCGTCATACCAAAGCCGGTGGGGGAGGGGCCTTGTTTCCCTCTCTGGTTTCTGTACTTTTTGTTTGCAGCGTAACAGAAAAACAGTTATTCCAGGACTGTTTTGTTTTGTTTGTTCGAGTATTACTGGCATTTTCCAGGAAGATATGTAGCAACGAACGTCCAGGATAGCCTGTAGGAAACTTGAGTGGCATCACATATTCTGTAGTTTGGCCAGTTTCGAAAGAATCAATAGATTTGCCTGGAGGGGAGGATTTGGAAATCAGTGTCCCCGTTTTCTAGCCCGATGGCCTGTTACCTGGAGACGTGGTTGTGTCACAAGACTGACTGAGCGAGAGTTTTGACTGAAGAGCCGTGACTCGCTCAAAGCTCAGCCGAAGCGCCTTCCCCACAGCCTTGCCGTGAGCTGATCGAATGAGGCCACTTCTGACAGACCTGATCAACCACATTTCTGCTTTGCAGTTTCTGTGGTCATTATTTAGCACGTTATGCCAATGTTTCAATAAATGTGTAAGATGTCACGTAGCGGTATCTCAGCGCCCTCCTGATTCCCCGCGAGGGTCCTTATCAGGGGAGGCCATCAGCGCGCCTGTTTACTTTGCATCCCCCGTAAATCCGCAGTGTTTCCGGAATCGGAAATAATTTTAGGAACTGTTATTTACTTCATGCAGTTACCCCACTGATCTTAGGCTACCCTGACCGCACTGCTGCCCCACCCCCTCTCTGTGGCACCTGTAAATAGCCCATCCGTCAAAACTGCCACCTAGGTGACTGAGACGCAGATTATCCTTGAGGTTTGACGGCCGTCCCGTGGAGTTTTTTTCCAAACTGGTAGACTGGCATATGCATTGGGGTCTGGAGACCTATTTAACTACTTTGTGTTTTGGGAAAACAATTTTGAGTGCAAAGTGTTTGACAAATGACCCTTAATGACCAGTATTGCCTTTGCGCTCTATGGGTAACGCTGTCGGTTTCTTGAGACGGTCTGAAGGTCTTCGCAGCAAGGAGTGGCTTAGCTACAGTAAACTTGTTGACCTGCTGACTTACTCAAAGGAGCTGAGGTAAAGTAACCGGTATTGTCTCAATAAAAGGGCCACAGATGTCAGGCTTGGCTGACAACAACACTCACTGATCCTGTTCGCGGTTGGGAAAGACTTACCAGCTGACACAGGTGGACTGGTTAGCTAGACTGGTTAGCCAGACTGGTTAGTCTGCCCCCTGGACATTCATCTGCCATTCATCTGCTACAGCTTTAGAGAACAGTCTTATATCCCTCCGTGACTTCTGCAAACGCCCATCTTTTGCTCGTTTGATCCCAGCGTTACCCTCTCTGTGTCGTCATGCGTGTACGATTTGCACACCTGCATGGCCCTATCGCTTAAGGCTGCTTACGCTCGTCGTTTTTCCTTCCCGCCGTTTCCTCTTTGGTATCGTCTCGGCATCTTCCTTCCAGGTTCGGACGCCCGAGCAGGACCACCGGGGGATCTGAGTGACTTGATCCCATCTCCTGAGTGTCGGGTTTTGCTGCCTAACATAAACAGGTCGAGCCTTTAAGGGAATGATATACCGCCTGTCACAAAAACTTCGACATGGTCATGGCGGTGCAGACCCCTGAATGGCAAGAGTTGTTGGCAAGCCATTGTTATTTCAGAAAGCGTTAGACATAGGGATGTGTCAATACACACACAATGTGAGGAGGTATGGTGTCCAGACAAAACAGACGTTTCCTCTAATCGCACATCTGGAATGGTATGTTCTTTTGAGAGCATTTCGGCTACGTGCTACATGTGTGCCAGCCTCACGCCCTGACCCGTTCAGCTACTTGCTGTGCCGTCAGTGGCTTGGCCCAATGCCACGGCGCCCCCACAGCACCCTTATCTCTCCGCCGATCATGTAGCCCTGAGACAGGGGATGGCGTGTGAATCTCCACAGGTAGACAAGGTGCATGACATCAGCCTGAATCAGCGCGAGAGCGTGAGCGACATGGAAAGACCGGCTCCGCACCACGTCACGCCACGCGGCTCCGCCATCGACGCACGCCCAGAGCGTGATGGGAAACGTTACCCAGCTGGACGTGTTGGCGCAGAGTCCTGCATTTTTGCAGGGCAGCTGCTGCCCTTATTGTTTTATTTTGGTGGTTATTATAACTTTTATTATCATTTTTAACAAGACATGATATTCTTGTAATACAAGATATTAAATGAAAGAAACTGTGATTCAGTCTAGAATGACAGGCTTGGCAAAGGTTTAAAGGAGTTGGTTCCAAGGAGCCCCCCCCCCCCAGGACTGGTGATCGGAGGGATATGTGGGGGAGGGGGTGGGGTTAGGAGCCTCAACGGCCAGGCTGGGGGAAAGAACACACTTCAGGGAGGCCAGGGCAGGTCAGGTGATATGGGGAAGGCGGTGCGGGGGGGGGCGCAGCCACTTATGATCCCGGCAGAGGGCGTGGTAGCGCTCAGAGCACCAGTCCAGACCTGTCGGGGCCTGCCCCACGGTTGCCCAATTCACGGATCGTTTGGTGTTTACCCACGCCGCCAGCTCTTCTTTCGTTTTCTCCTCAACGTCGACGCTCTTTTTGCAACACCATGCCGTGTGACTCCACCGCACAGTCGCCTCTTTGTCACCCGAGCGACCCTGGCACCGGAGACGCCGGCTACTCAGGCTGCCGTGTGCTTGGAGCCTGTGGCACTCTAAACGTCCCCCATGTCACAAGCTACCCCCTCGCGGTGACCCGGCCCAGTGCAATCGGAGGCCAACCTCTCGGTGACCACAGGACACTTTAGATGCCGCAAACCACAGAGTGGGATGGAGTGCCGCCGCTCCACTGAGGGCTTCATCCCGAAGGCTGTCCTTGTGCGTCTGTAATTACGCTCCCCGTGTTGCGCAGACAGCGCCCCCCCGCATGGTGCGCGGCAAGTGCCGGCCCCTTGAGGTGTGGCCTGGCTCTTTACAGAGGCCACGTTTTCCTTGCCAGCCGTTTCCCAGAACAAGCCTGTGGATGGCATCTGCTTTTAGCGCGAACCGTGTGTTTAGACGCTGTTTGTAAACACGGCCTCTCCTTCTGTATTTACTTGCTGCAAGATTGTACCAGCAGTTCGTTTTTGGTGATTATTTATTTTAAAATTTTGCACAGCTTGGGTCTCTCCTCTGATTGGCTGTTTCAGGCCGTTGCCATAGTAATTAAGAGTCAATGCAATTGGCCCGTGCCCCATCCCTCCTCTCTGGACAGGGTTCAGGGACTCTAGGCTGGGGTTCCGAACCGTGACCCCAGAGGCTGGTCTTGTGGCTGAAGGGATTCTCTTTGACTTATGAGTGTTTTAAGGTAACAATAACCCCATTTAGGAGGGTACATTGCTTATGGCTTGTGTGGTCCCGAATGTTCTGGAACTGCATTATCTGCTGTTTTGTTTGCAGCTGTAAACCTACAGAAAGGAGTATCCTGCCATCCGGTCCTAGTGTGGCCCACGTTTGATTACAAACAGATCTTCTGAATGGGGCTACATTAAAAATCGTGTTTTTCAGACCCCCCACCCCTCCCCCAGTCCCTAATGCCCATCGTCCACTCTCATCTACATCGACTTGCTCGGATTCGTTCATGTGTTTCCCAAACAATGTGGTTCCGCTATCGCCACCTGACCCGCATGTTGGATCGGTCCTGTCTACGGGTTCCATAATTGTTAAAACTAACCAGATAAAACCTGAACGTGGCCATCTGTAGCCCCTGAGCACTGCAGTCCAGCCAGACACAGTTGTTTGGCCCCAAAATCTTAAGTGTGAATCAAAAATAATCACAAACAAGCAAGCAGACTGAGTCACACAAATGCAAGGCACTTCTCTGGAAGGTGGTCTGGCTCTGCAGCAGATGGGCCGCGTCTGACCCCAGCAGCACGTGTGTGTGTGTGTTCGTTCATGCGCGTGTGTGAGCCTGTGTCCATTTGTGACTGCCCAGGGTGTTTTTGTGCCTCCTGACTGTCATGCAGTGTAAACAAACTTCTTCCCCAGTGCTGTGTTTGATGTCCATTTGTTTTTCGGGACTTTTTGCGGCCAGTCGCAGAGCTATTTTAGCGGCGAGTGACATGAATATTCATGCCTGGCAAGCATTTGGCGTTACTCATGTTTCCTGTGCCAGAGACAGAATTCCTGGCGGCACTGGTCCGCGTGGCATCCACGTTCGGAGCCCCGGCCTGCACTAAGCCTGGAACGTTGCGCCTCCTCGACCCAGGGGTCACCTGAGGGACCCGGAGCACGGCGAAATACCGACCTGTGGGACGGAAGATTCTGGTGAGGTCCAGAAGGCGGCACGGCGGAACCGTGAGGTGTGGAGGAGGGTGGAGACAGGGCCCATCTCAGGCGCAGGGTTTCCTCCCAGCAGCACGGACGACTTGAACGCTTCCAGATGTGATCCGTGCCGCGAATGGGGGGCGGGCAGGGGGGGGGGGGGGGGGGGGAACTGCAGGGCAAGCCCAGCCAGGGCCGGCCCGGCGGGC
>JAODLD010000052.1:20765610-20787597 GCA_026781065.1 Mormyrops boulengeri | reverse complement strand
ACCAAGCACAGCCCGGGCCGGCCGGCCGGCCGGCGGGAGGCCAGGAGCGCTCCCCTTCCGTACTCCGAGGCCTGCCAAGCCCCCTACCGCAGCATCTGCCTGCATCACCGCACACGCCAGCCCTCCATACGTGTCACGAGTACAGGAAATGCGACCGGAGGGCTCCTTTTAACACGCTCGAGGACGCGAAATGAAAGGCGATCGCTTGTCACGGCTCCGTCTTGTGGATAATGCCGGAAGCTTCCAGGCTGTACCAAAGCAGGCAGCCACCTGGTAAACGAGGGTGATCGGAAGGGTTGCTTGGGGCCATGCCTCAGAGTTATGGCTTTGCTGGCGAGGGCCACTCGTCAGCTCCTACCCTCGGGGGTGTCGTCACCAGTGTACAGCCCCCCCCGGTCCCTGACAGTTCGGGGCTGACACGCGAGATCCGCCCCTAGAAAACAACAGGGAGGTTAGTGAGAGAGGACAGAGAGCCGCTGTCTCCTTTTCAGGCAGCGGGTATTTATCCGCGGCTCCGCTATTGTGTGAGACACTCACAGATGAATAATTAACATCCCCCTCGCACACACGCTGCCCGCACCCCTGTGTTTTGTCTTACAAAGAAACCATGGAACTGTACTCCTGGCTCTGAATACATTTCCTTTATTTTCTTGCCTGAAATGACACAAAGGATGCTCCATAGCAAGCTAACGCTAATCTGTGTGAGATGTCAAGGTAGGTGACACCATGTCCCCCCACCAGGAGCTCTACTGGGTCTTCAGGGTCAACTAGTACCTTCCTGACCCAGAACTGGCTCATAGTCTCCTGAGCCCCTCCTCTGGACACCTGCCTGAAGGTATAGAGTGGGGGGGGGCGTTGTGTGCATAAGTGGTAGAGGTGATTTCACTGTCAGGGTAACGTTAGCTTTAATGTCCCAGAGAGCTGGGGTGCGCTAATGGGCCACAGCGCTTAGAATTAGCCTCTTAGGCCTCTTTGTTACCAGCAATGTGCCATACCAGTGCTGTTTGGCCCTAAAGCTTTTTATTGCTCATATTTTTTCACTATTTCTTTCTCATAGGGTTTCACCAGCTATTTTACAACAAATTGCCGTTACTGATGGCAGATCAGGCCCTTTAATCAGCATCCAAACAGATACAGCCCTAATCAGCGTTGTGCTAAACTAACACTTTTCCTGCATGTATATGCTTATACTTCGCAGCCGGTCGTCAGCGTCATGATCATAGCGAATGTCCCTCTCAGTCGACCCTTCAGGAAACTGGCCGGCTGGAGAGGTTCTGTGTGCACCGGGTTGCTCTCTGGTCGCTGGGTTACGGGCTAATGTCTCGTGTTGCTTACAGTGAACCAACTGATGGGTGCAGGCCCAGTCGGTTTTGTGGTGCTCTGACCCATGCGGCCTAATCTGACCCCGAGGGGGGGCCACGGGCCTGACCTCACATTCCAGCCCTGTGCATGCTCACGCACTGGTCTCCAGTAGGGGGGTGGGGTAGCACTGGGAGTCAATGTGAGGGAGGTTGGAGGCTTTACATTGAGCTCAGGCCCTGATTTAAGCACTCCGCACTGCTACTGTGCCAGCGTGTTCATTACAGTCTCTCTATGCTTGTTTTTAGTACGGCCCCTTTATCAGGGAACTGTTAAATTAGCTTTGATTTGCAGACTGGTGGAGCAGGATCACAGTGAATTTGAAGCACTAGAAACAGGTTAACTGTAAAAGTAAACAGCTCCCCCTCCCCAGCCAAGAGGCCTGTTTTCAGGGTCTCAGAGGCTTAGGACCATTCCATTGGAGCGCTAAAATGGCCAGCCGGCCTTTGATCAGTCAGCTGGCATTTGCTTTCCCATCATGCCCTGCTGAGGTGGGGGGATTAGTATGTCAGGACCCATCTGAATCAGACTGTAGCCTGGGCAGCTCCGGTGCTGTTTCCACACGTATCCACCAGGGGGCAAGCGCTCTCTGGACAGGGTCCCTGCCATCCATTGTATGCAAGAACTCGAGCAGAAGCCCAATGGGGTCGGCACAATAGCAGCTCGGGGACGTGACCCATTTTGGTGCCTGGTCTCTGTACCGGGAGCAAAACGTCCACCCCATTAAGTGTATTCGGTTTCAGCCCGGAGGGCCTGGGCGGGGTACCGGTGGGAGGGTGCTGTGTGGCCCCAGAGAGCCGGAAATGTGTTTCTCATCAGCGACTCGCACTTGTGGCACAGATTCCAGCACGCAGTGAAAAGCGGGCCTGGATCTAATCACAGCGACGGCGGTAAGGGCTGAGAGTGAAGGTGGCCGGGGCTTTGATGTCGCTCAGGGAAGGGCGTCTCTCTTGGTGTGGTCCCGGCTTAGTGTAGAGGGGAATATCTGGCCTCGGACACCTCCTGCCTTTTGTGTCCGTTAGCCACAGTTCACTAAAAAAACATCCCCTAATCTGACAGAAATTCTTCCAGGGCAGCAGACGGGCAGCCGGTGTCGGAAAATGCTCAGTCTGTGAACCTTGTACGTGTCCAGCCAAGGATGAGCAGTGGGCCCCTGGGCAGGGGAGGTCATATGACCCCAGGTCGACGGCACTTACTAATCCCCGTCTCCATGGAGACGACGGAAGACCCCTGGGGCCCATGCTCCTGCGCTGTCTCTCGCATTGTTGCGCCTGAGCTTCCTCTGTGGTGGGATGAGGGTTGGATGAAAAGGTGGCGTGCTTGATGAGGGGCTGCGGGATTCAAAACAAAGTGTCCCGGCAACATAACTTCTTGGTTTTCATCTATGTGTCATGGAGGAGGGAAGGTCACTGATGACCGACTGCTTGTTCTGCCGACGTACGGTTTACAATACTTCCCTGAAGCCGGGGTGTTTTCATGTGTGACACACGAGTACCGGGGCACGTCTGTGGGGCCTCTGTGAGCTCACCATTGACGGCAGGTCTACTTGAGTCACTGCAGACGGCAGGTTGGCCTGAGTCAGCGCGCATGGCTTCCTATGATTCACCTTCAGGGCAAGTCCGAGCGTATCTACAAAGCCAACCTTGGCTGGTTGTTTGCTCTCATTTCCTGCTACTAGGAATTCTGGAGGAACAGGGGAAAAATAATAATAGTAATAGTTTTTATTTAGGTTACTACAGGATTATCCAAATGCCATCTCATTGTACAGTTACAATAAAGACACCTTGTATATTCGGGGTCTAAAAGGGACGGTATGCAGAATGTTCCGGATTAAAGGGATTCTATGAGTTTGGGCCATTTTGCTGAGACTGTGCTGTTGCATATTCAGCCTGTAGGGGGCGACTGTTCTTAAACAGATTATCTGATGGCTTACACGCAAGGATGCCGCGGTCTGGGCCCTGCACAGGAACAGACAAGGGAGACTCCCTGAGATCAAATAGCGCAGCGGGGCAGGAATGTGCTGCTGTTGCAGAAACTTGGCTGAAGAGCAGCAGTGTTCGTTCTTCCTCCAGTCGGGCACATTTACACCCCAGCACCCCCACAGACCTGGCTGTAACGTGCTGACCATGGAAGCGTGTTGGGCACAGAGCTGTCGTGCTGGGCTAGCGCCCTCTGGAGTTTTGTGCTTTGCACCAGGGTTCAAGTGTCCTCCTGCTCTTGTGACCAATTAGCCTTGCCCCCCTGCTGCTCATGAGTAACAGCCCAACTCCCCATCATAACATGTACCTGTCCCTGGGGGGTTCTTTCGACTCCAGATTCCAGGTACAGAAGGTCCACTTCCCCTGCCAGTGCATTTTTCCTTCAAAAAGGAATTATTGGTGATTTTTGTTTCCTGTGAATTTTGAACCATATCTGCATTAAAAAATTTTCCCTATTCCCTCACCCCCAGGCCAGTTTAAAATGATGTACGTTCATTTTAAAATCAGTGACGTATATAAATGACAGAAGTAACCAAACAATCATTTAGGGATCGATATGAATTTCGGCAGGATTCCCGTGATCGCGGGAGTGGCGGCTCAGCGCTCTGCTTTTTGTGTTGCAGAGGAGGTCGACTATAGCAACTTCGGCACCAACACAATGACGCGGCGGAAGAAGGCCGTGGTGACACTACGAAATGATGTCAACCGCAAGCGGCCGCAGATACGCATTGGGATGCCGCAGGACTTCCGGCCTGTGTCTTCCATCATCGATGTGGACATCCTGCCTGAGTCCCACCGCCGGGTGCGCCTGTACCGCCACGGCTCCGACAGGCCACTGGGCTTCTACATCCGCGACGGCACCAGCGTCCGGGTCACGCCACACGGCCTGGAGAAGGTTCCGGGCATCTTCATCTCGCGCATGGTTCCTGGGGGCCTGGCTGAAAGCACGGGCCTGCTGGCCGTCAACGACGAGGTGTTGGAAGTCAATGGCATAGAGGTGACGGGCAAGACGCTGGACCAGGTGACGGACATGATGATCGCCAACAGCCACAATCTGATTGTCACAGTGAAGCCGGTGAACCAGCGCAACAATGTAGTGCGCAGCAGCCGCAGCTCGGGCCAGTCCACGGACAGTAGCGGCTCAGCTGGCTACCCGGTGCCACCTCCTGGCTCCTTGGGGGCCCACGGGTTGGCCGGCGACGAGCTGGAGAGCGACGAGGAGTCTGACATCGTCATCGAGAGCAGCATCAAGCGCCCGTCGCGGCGCTCCAACGCATCGGCCACCTCCCGCTCGCAGGCCTTGCAGCCGGCCCCCGCCACCGCCTCGCCCAGCACCCCCAAACGCCCCCCCTCGCTCATCTCCACAGCCTCCTTCCACTCTCAGCCCAGCCTCAATGGTGTGCCGCATGCTAGCCCCTCCTTCAAGCTGCACAGGGACCATGGCAGTAGCCCCGCCTTCCGGGAGAGCAACGGGAGCCTGCACAAAATCCTGAGTGCCATGCGCATAGACCCCCGGCACAGCCTGGCACTGCCCCCCGGTGGCGTTGAGGAGGATGGCACGGTTATCACTCTATAATGCTGGGCCCAACCCGCCTGGTCCAGGCCCGGGTGCACAGACTGACCTGCAAGGCCCAGAGTGGAACTGCATACACCCCCACAGGCCTTCCAGCCCCTCTGATAGCCTAACCACCCATCCCCCCCCACTACATGATGCTGGAACTGTGTAGATTTCTGCTTTCCTTCAGTTTGTTTTGCATTGTTTTTGTATTTTGGTAGGAACCTTAGGTGTTTAATGAAGAGCACCTTTTAATTTCCGATTAACACTGATGCATCCTGCTCTTTTTCTAGCACCAAACGGTAGCTGTATCTCAGTTTCTTCTCTTTCATGGTTTTTGGGACCAACAATAAGGTTATGTAAAGCTTTAATTTTTTTTAACCATTTTAACGATCCAAAAACCTATCGTGACTATAACAAGCCTCCCTTTCTGGAATTTTCCAGGGACCATTATTTTCAGCACAATACTTGTTTTAAAGCAGGAACACAGCCTGTTATGTTGTCATAAATTTGTCTCTCCGTTGGTTGCAATGAATCGTCATGTAGTCTACAGGCTACACTAATGAATTCAACCAACTTTTCACATAGATAGAAAGCTGTCCTCCTTCACAAGCGTCTGTCGCATTATTGTGCATTGGCCCTTTAAGAGTGCAGCCATCGTTTACTGCTTTCAGTAGCCGGCTGCATTGAGGGACAAATAGGTGCCATTGAGTCCATTACCTGCCTTATCTTATATCCTGGAAGTAAACACATTTCCACTGTGGGTTAGCACAATGGGCTTGTTTGTGTTGCGTTTTTCAGCATTCTCACAGCGTAGTCTGGTGCCTTATCTCTTACCAAAAAATGCATTTAGGAGGTGTAAGGTACATTTTAAACAGCTTCTTAAGCAAATAATGGAAAGGGATGCATTTTTAAGAAGCATAAATGTTATTTCCACAGGGACACAGGAGCTGGCTGCACAGACAGGAGGAATGCAGAGTGACTGAGGCAATGCATAGAAAGGCAGGGCTCCCTGGTACCTTAATTGTTTAATTGCGTTTATCTCACACCTGCACTTGAGATCCCAGAGCTACCTTCCTACCAAGATTCCCATTTTGATCATTCCCAGTCAAGAAGTGTAATCAAACACTGGAAGCCCCCTGTGTGTCCCCCCTAATCTGGTTGGGGGTGTTTTTTGTCTAGGTTAATTTTGGAACTCGCTTTTCGAAAACAGTGTAGTTTCATTTGGTATGCCAGTGTAGACGATCATGTCACGTATGTGTTGACCGGTCACACTGTTGTGTAAGGGTCCACAGTCTGTTGTCCACATGTAAATTTTAAGGTCATATAGATCTGTTAGTGAATGCAGTGTTTAGTTGATTTAATTAAAGTCAAATGAAGAAGGTACATTTTAACAACTATTGCTATAATGTACTGTTTTTAAAAGTTTTATTAGTATCCCCCAATTGTGTGAATTTGAATTGTCCTTTTTTTGTTAAGCGAAATATAAATTGTTTATTTGCTCTTACTTTTTTGTTTTTATTTTAATTCTCAGACAAGGCTGGTAAATTTCCTGCTTTTAAAGTTGTACGTGAACTGTGCAGTCAACCCCCCAGTGGATATCATTGTCTTTTAGACAACACCACCTGCTGGTACGATGCGGTAATTACATTCGAATTCAGCGTCTGCTCGTGACGAATTTCATGCTACTTTTAATTTATTATGAAAATCTCTGAATTTGCCAGAATACTAATGTTCTTGTCTATTACTGCGTGCATAGAATTACGAGCGATCAACACAAGGAGTGGCCTACATAAACAGTTCAATATAGTACGATCATGTTTGGAAAGGTTTTATCTGGTAGACGTACCGATCAGAAAAAAAGATCATGAACACTAGCTTCAGTATTCCTCTTTAAAAACATATGTAATAAGACATACTGGTCGGCATACTCCATGTAGCAGGCGATTCAAATATATTTCAATCTGGCTAACCAGAATGGGAACCCAAACCAACGTGGGTGTAGATTTCCTTCCCACTTGCATCGCGCTTATCACATGACATTTTCAGGTACCGCAATAATTGAAATTCATTTCAAAATGTTCAGCCTGACAGACGTACTAGCTGAAATAGAGAGAGGGTGGTTTGATTAACTTTGTTAGTCACATTGCAGGAGCACAACATAGCTAATCAAACTGCATAACTGGTTTTTAAGAAAAACTTTAGCAGGTGTCTCACATTTGACTGCATGTATAAAGAGATTTTTTGCACAAGTGTAAAATTCTTTATGTCCAACTCTCTTGAGTGTTTATTCCACTTGAGTTTACCAGTGTGTCAAAGTGTTTCCCCAGTATCTTTGTTGCATTGATAAATCCACGGTAAACATCACTTGAAACTCATTCCTCAATTTATACAGTAAAGTTTAATTGTGTATGTGAATATTATTACTGTTGTTTTTCATACTATGTATTAAACTTTTTGTATTTTTAAAAGATGACTTAAAATAAAGAAATTAAAACATCTTCTGTTGGGCGACTTTTTCAATTTGGTCAACAAGGAATAACTGCACTTTTAAAATGTTGACTTTTATATAAAACAGCTTTCAACAATATGGCTGGAACAGTCTAACTACCCCGTGACCCTGTACTGGTAATTAAAACATAAATAAATAAACATAAATATACTAAAATTAGCTTTATTGATCCCAAGGGAAAACGTATGAACCACACAATATAATGATCTCTACGCAAGTTCAAAAAATACTGACATCAAAAAAACATATATATATATCCATCCGCTGTCAGGATGGTAATTTACAGCTCTGCACCTTTTCAATTACCTGACAAAGCCACTGTTCCCTTTGTATTAATACCGTTGTATTAAAACAAACGGCATATAGTTCTCTTCACATCTCCGTTACCTTCAGTTCATGCCCAATAGCCCAGTACAGCTGTTTTGTGGCGGATCTTACGTGGCCTAGGTTCCGAAAAATCGGAAAACGCATTGCACCGCTTGTTCAGTTTGGGCCATCCGGGTACCTATCCAGAGTGACGAATAACCCACGTGATTGATCAGCTGTCCGACGAAAGAGAAACAGGAGGTGTGATGGACCGTCAGATCGACGGAGCGGGGCGTCTGTCGCCCGTGGAGGAATCGGCGGCGGAGGTGAGCACGGATAGCGGCAATGTGTCCCAGAGTACAAGCAGCTTTTCCATGCTGAGTGAAGGCCTGAGCAGCGGCTCGGTGTCACAAAGCCACAGCTTCAACGCTCCGCCGCCGCACAGCGGGCAAAACGACGATCTCCTGCTGCAGCGCACAGCGCGGAGCTTCTCGGCTTACATCAGGGCGAACGCCGACGACGAGGTAAGCGTATGTTTGGCTCGATCGAGCGATTATTTTACAGTCAAGTAATGGCACCACTAGACAAGATCTTTGCGATGTCTCCGCCTGTCCTTTATGCATTACTTTATGTTGTCATAGAACATGAACGTTATGCAAGAAGGAGCTTAAGGGAAATCTGGGGCTTATTTAAACCTGTGTGGGACTCACTATAACAGGCAGTTTGAGGATTGAGGGACGACATTGTAGCCCATTTACTCCTAATATATTTAGGGTAGGGCTATTGGTTCGTTTTAACTAAATGATATAAGGGCTATGCTTAATTCCCGATCAGTTCAACCGATATTCAATAAACACCAGTATTTGAATAGTAACAGAAGTTATACTAAAGATTGGTTCTAAATATAAAACAAACAGAAGCGCACGAAATTGTTTTCCCCCCACAGGTCTACGGCTTTGAAAAGAGCTTGGAGGAGATGCTTACTCGGCTGGATGAGTTCGTCGGAATGCTTGACATGGTATGGATTTATCATGCCACCTGTTCGCATTCTTTGGATTATTCAAGCCGTTTGGTTAATCAGGTTGTTTGTAATTATCGCAGCACAGATTTATTGTATCTGTATTAATGAAGAAATAGATTGGTTGATTGTAAAGTTTTCCACTCTTACAGTGACACTGTGGGAAGCTGTGATTTGTTTTACAGATCCATGGGATGTTTCAAGTTATACATTTCTTCTGTAGAGAGCTGAATTTTGTCAGCTTGGCAGTAATATATATATATATATATAATCTTATTAGCTGTAGTATGTTTAAAGCTGAGTAACGTGTTATTTTTTCTGCCCTACCGTATCTATTGACAGGAAAGCATTTTAGCTGGTAGTAAAGTGGGTTCTTGAATTTCTCATTTTCATCTGTTTTAAGATGATCATTTGTGTAAATAAATAAAGCCAGTAAGACGATATTGAATGAATGGTACTGGTATGACTAATATCAAATGTTGTTTAGATCCGAAGTGACACGTCTCAGATTGTCAACGAGAATCTACCTCAAATTCTCAGGAGATCTGAAGAAATGAGAGAAATCTACAGAAAAATTGATAAGCTAGAGGTATGTTTGCTACTAGGGATAAAGATCATTTTGTAAAAGCACAGAGAACATGGTTAACTTTATTTCACAAGTGATGGTGCTTGTATTAATATGTGAAAATAAGTCAAGTCGCCCATCTAGAACATCTGGTTGTAGAAGATGGAGGGTTCTGATGAAAGATCTTGCATGGCTGACAGGCTTTCGTCAGGATAGTTGGGGCCAACGTCAGTGCGATGGAGGAGCAGGTGAATCAGGCTGAGGGAGAGCAGGGAAGTCTCCCTGGGGCCTTCAAGAAGATCTTCCGCACAATGAACGTCTCTGCCTTTCTAAATGTAAGCATTTCTCAAGAACAACATTGCTCAAGAGAGTTCAGTCATGCAGATGTTAGAGGTGTCAAACTTTGTGGCCAGGTGGGACATCATACTAACTACTTCACTGTTTAGTCTGTTAAAACCTGATTTGTGTCTTTGACAGTACATGACTTCGCACATTAGGACTCCAATACCTGTGATCAGAAGGTTACTGGTTCAAATCCTGTGGAAGACAGAATGTCAGTGATGTGTCTTTTAGCAAGGCCCTTAAACCCAGTTACTCCAGGGACACTGACACAGCTCTCGCTTTTTAACTTGTATATTGCTTTGGACAAAAGCCTCTGCTAAATAAGTAAATATTCAAACCTGGACATCAGGTCCACTCATTCATTAGCATTTCTTGTTTGGAGGCTTTGACGGTCAACTGAGGGTGTACTGTAAGTGTTGTAGAACTGCGGTAAGGATATTATTTAGGGATATTTAATGACATGAAATATGGCTTTCCTTGCAGAAACCAGCTGGCTCTAGAAGGCCACAGAACCAGCATCAGGAGGTGCCGTCCGTCTTCAGAACCGATGATTATTTCCAGCCACACGTGGAGCACTGATTGAGAAGCCAGATCAATCCTCTCTCCCTCTGGTGCGGGAGCATCGCATCATCACGCTTCAGCCAAAGGGCAATAAATACATATCCTTTGGAAGAGGGAGTGACTGTTGGTCAGAGATCTGACAAGCAATACTGTCCTGACACTGGGCCCATGGGAGTGCTGAGTTGTGGAGCTTGGCAAAGGAGGGCCACAGCTTCTCGCTTGGAACAAATGACTTTGTAGCCAAACAATATTCCAGGTCCTCTTAGTGAAAGTTTGCCATGCTTGTGCGAGAAGTGCCTCGTAGTGTTTTGCACCTCTGGATTTGTAAAATCTGAATTGATGCAGTAGTGCTTCATCGTGTGACCCAGATGGGCCAGAAATGATGTCGGTGGTGTGTGGAGGAAAGGAAGTCGTGACATTATAGAAAATAGTTTTGCATTTTTTCTTTTTGCCATAAGAAGAGCTTTTTGAAATGAACGCCATCTAACATGACCGTTTTTAACATATTGCCTTTTTAAAGTACTTTTTTTTTCCCTCCATAATTATTGCCATATTTTGGGATACTTTTTTATTTGTAGTTCATCTAAACAGCAAAAGGGTGATATTAACAATTCTTCTAATTTGGTAACAGCAGTCATTCTTGTGCAGAGTAAGTGTTCAGCCAGGCCTTCCAGCACCCTACCCTGGCACTGTTTATCTAACCATATTGTCAGTGTACGACTGCTGCTTCCACCATAGCCATCCAAAGCTCAGGGCAGCTACCACAGATGTGTTTATAATCCTAGTGCAGACTTTGGATATCTGACTGAATTTCACTGAAAAGCTACATGCACAAATATTTGCTAAGAACCTGACTGTGGTCAATGAGGGTATTAATTGTCAAAATTGTGGTACTTTGGCTTTGCCGAAATTTGCGTTTTGGCAGTAGACTTCATAATCTATGGCTCTGCCTCTTCATATAGGTGCATTTAATACGTATTAACATATACTAAGCACCAATCAGAGCACGCCAACATAAAAAAAATGTAGGATTTGATCAGCCAGGGTGATTGTAATGACTGGCATTTTTTTTTTTATTTTACTGCAATATCATGTTCAATTTATAAATAGATTGCCCGCTTGTCTTTGTATGTTTAAGTTCCTGTTCTTCTGTTCTAAACATGCCGACTACCATTATACCTGTCTGATATTTTTTAACAGTTTCCCTGAATTTCATTTTTTCCTCTTGCTACTTACTACTATGTTGGTAATAAAAGAATATTTTTGACTTGATGTTTCGTACTATTTGAGTGCTATTTTATGCTACACTGATAGTGCTTAACTGTAATTTTTCTCATTATCTCAAACTCATTATTCTGACATTTAACAATAGAAATGATTTTGGTATTCCTGACTGACCTAATACAGGAAATGTTTTGTCTGATTATAGGTCAGACAGAAAAAAAAGTTATGTGTCTTTTTATACAGTGTATGTAAACTTCTGGTTTCAACTGTATCTAAGAAACTTGTTTCTGGTTGTGTAAAGGGTGTTTGATGTTATTAGTAATTATAAACTGTGTGTAGTATTGGAGCATGCATAAGATTTTGGAGAAAGTATAAATGTTTTAGAAACTCCGGAGTCACATAAAACTTCAGGCAATTTAGCATAACTTCTAGCAGAAACCAGTAATGCGTTGTGTTGAGATCTATAAAGATCTCAGCACTGGCCAGGAACCATAACCCAGGCGGCTGCTTGTAAGGCGGCTATGCTAACTACTATACCACTAACACTTCAGTATATGCCTAGAAATCTGAATGAAACTGCAGCATTTAATTATCTCCTAGGATGTATTTTAGTCTTCTTGCACGTGTTTAGTTTGGTATTCTATCCTTATGAATTTATTTAAAGTAACATTTGCTTTAATGTAGATATGATTATGTAAGCAGTCGGTCAACAACACATAATGCAAATTGCTTCAGAAAAATTACACTTGAGTAAGCCAGGTATTAGTGTTTTGAAGTCATTTGCGTCAACATTGAAACTTCGTTAGGAAGTCAAGAGGATTACGTTCGCCGTGGGCCGGGTCCCGCCCTCCAAACCGACACACGCCGCCTGAGCCAATCGCTTGCTGGGAGTCCTGTCTCCTATTTCGCTATTGGCGGATTCTTTTTGTTCCTGGGCTGCGCGCGGTCGACGAGTAGAAGTTACTTTCATTTGTATAAGTTGGTTTCGTTGGAGACTGTGGTTCTTCGAGTGTTTTATTCAGGAGAAATTTCGCTTATAGTCTGATTATTCCTGCTTAATTGCATGTGTTAGGCTAGACTCTGCTGAAGATATGGGGGAGAAACCAGTGTGGGAACAAATAGGGACGAGTTTTGTGCAGCATTACTACCTACAATTCGACACGAATCGCGCCAACCTTGCTGATATATATGTAAGAACCCAAATTTTATTTATCGATCGCTATAAAGCCAATGAGGAGTATCTTTCCTTACCACAAATTGATTTTAATTTTTTTAACCTCATATGAGACCCACGTGTTGCCCATCACAGTGTAATTTCTAAAACGATTTGGGATCTGTCAACAGGCCGTTGTATTTTGTTTTCTACAGACTGATTCTTCGTGTCTGACGTGGGAAGAACAGGGATTTCAAGGCAAGGCTGCTATCATGGCAAAACTCAGTGTAAGTAATCATGGATGGATTCGAACAGATTTCTAGGTAATGTTGTATTTCTTGCGCATGCGCTAATGCGTTGAAAATACGTTTCAGACATTATTAGTTGATGAGTGTCCGCTTTCCCCCCTACTTATTTTAGTGTCAGTTCCAGCCAGGCTGGCTTCAGTTTGTGCCTCCCACAGGTTTGTTCCCTGAGTTTAGTGGTGAAAGAAGGTCTCCCCTGTAATGACCTTCAATGAGGTATTTAATGTGAATGTCTCATTTAAGACATCAATCTGAATAAATAGATAGATCCTACATATGAAGAATACCCATTTACCTTAAAGATATAAAGGGTGCAATAACTAGATACATCTTTAATACAAGTTGAGTGCTGTGAGGGTTAAAGATGGCTATATACTTCATATGACCTCCAGACAGAATGAAGTCAAACACACTGGTGAGTATAAAAACTTTAAAAACTGAAGTCGCTTTATTAACAGCCGCTATTGGGTTAATACTAGCAGTGGCTCAGACTGGAAAGCCGGCAGTTTAAATGACACTCACAGTTACATGCTAATGAAACACACACATTCCACCACAAACATTACACAGATATGACATTTACTATTAACAGAAATACGCATATTAATTTACAATATTTAAAGTGCGATGCAAAGCATGCCGGTACCTGCATAATCAGTCCTGCTGACCAACCCTGTGGCGTCTCATTTATGTCAGCCAATCATGGACAGTGGGTGGGATCATAACAAATGAGAAAGGTCGCCTCACAACCCTGCATAGGTAGTGCACTGAAATGGTGATTACTGCTGTGATTACATGTCATATGACATTGTACTGCTAAAACAATGGCGATTCCATCTGAAGTACACAGCCAGCTTAAAGGTTGGTTGCATGGGTGTGGGGGTGTTTCCCAGAGTAGGAGGGAAATGCCAAACTTATGGGAGATTCTCTCTATTTTCAGAGTCTCCCATTCAAGACCATTCAACACAGCATCACAGCGCAAGACCACCAGCCTACCCCTGACAGCTGTGTCCTCAGCATGGTTGTAGGGCAGCTGAAGGTAAGTATTTTATCCATGGTCTACATTTTGCTTGCCTGGTTTTCTTCATAAAGTGGGTTTCCTGAAGTATCCAATCAAACAAGTGATCAGAGTTTAGCACCCTCCATTTAACATTTCATATTTTAATGAATGTTTTGTAAAACTTGAAAAATGCATGTCTTGTTTCAGCATGTAAGTAATATACGGTAATATATCATTTAGTCAGATATAGCTGCATTGTATGAATAGCAGAAGTGTGGATATCTTGGATATGAATTTTGTTACATTTTAGATATATTACCGACATTCAGTGTGGATACCTTTGATTGAAAATGTTAAATATTGATTTTATGATTAATCACGATCCTCGTTTTGATGCTTCGATATCGATTCACAAAATCTCAAGATCAATCTAGTTCATTTATGCTTTTTCCCCAAGATTTTGAAAACATTTTCACTGAATTTTACTTCAATCCTCGTATCATATAAGTGGCGCTACTTTCTTTTTCACCTAAAGGCAGGTTGCAGTAGTATTGCAGTCACGGTCATGGACTGCAATAGCACGTGAATGCAAGCAAGTCAGGTCGGGTTAAAGCAGGGTTCTATTCTCACACCAGTCATACACTGCTAACACAGAATAACGTTTTCTAAATAAGCAGAATAAATAAAATGAAATAAAGGCAAATGAGAAAACGGATATTATTTATGTGACTTGCTGTCATAATTAACAGTGAGAATATTGTTAATTATCTGTTTGAATAAATCATGGGTAACACTGAGGCAAATTAATGCAACTAATAGTCTGGAGATATAATTTATTTCTGACTGGGTACAAGAACTGGAGAGGGAAAAGTGTGGACAAAATATTTTGGTGTATTCACAGTTAAATACAAGAATAAATTTCATGTTTACTATATAATTGTTTTCCATTATCTTATTTTCGCCCTGTAATGGTAACTTAAACTGGTTTGATCGTGCATTAGTGAATGTGTCTCAAACGTAAATTGAATAGAATCGAAGCTGAATCCAATCAGGTCCTTGTGATCGAAAATCGAATTGAATTTAAGACCAATTTGCAGCCCTAAACAATACCTGTATACTTCTCGAATAAAAAGGTTCTAATTTGTTTCGGCACAAATCTTTATCTTTTTTTAAAGTCCCTCTGAAATACGGCATTTGATTATTAGACCTGCCCATTTTTATTTTCAGTCTTTTGTGCTTTGAAAGAGACAGGTTGGTTTTGTTTTTAACAAATTATACTCGTGTTTTCCTCAACAACAAAAAAGATTTTGACATACAAGCCTTTGGCCTATCTTTAGTGGTTTTCACAATTTGTTTCCTGTGACTGCATTTGTAAATTTGTGTTCCATTTAGAGCTTTTTAAATATCTGTCATTGTGTAAAGCTACTATATAGAATTTCACATCTCATTCCGATTGAATCAAATCTGATTGAATTGAATTGTTAGCTTGTGAATCTGAGTTGAATCAAATCGAGGCCAATACCCAGCCCAGCTCTTATGAGCAGTAGGCAGGGGTGAAACTTAAGACACTAAAGAAACTTAAGAAACTGAACTTACTAGCTACTAACTAACTGGGCTAGTTCTCATAATAAACATAATATGGGCTGTCAATTTATATTTTCCTTCTCAATTACTCGGCCCAATTAAAGAGGAAAAGCATCAATTGTTCGGAAGTACTTCACATTAAAAGTGAATGAAAATGCAGTCATCTGTTAGTATTGCAAAGCAGCACTTAAATATCACCACAGCATGACTGCAATACAAATAGATCTCAAAAGAAGATATTCAGGATCGATGGACTCCAATAATGCGAGATTAGCCAACGATATGTGCCGTTTAGCATCTTGGAGTAGCTTAGCCTGTCTGTCATCACTTTGACTTCATTTTTAGTTTTTAAAATTTACTTTGTATAATTCATGCATGTTAAAATTATTCCTACAAAAACAAAGGTTGGCCCTGTCGCTTAGCCACATAATCTTACATAATACGGCGCATTCATATGATAATTTTTTTTGTCAATGTACTGTTTTGAGTAGGACTATATTTCATGACTACTGTATTTTTCTCTTCTTCCTCTGTTTACCCACTTTCCTCTCCTTTCCTCTCTTCCTCATTTTTGTTTAATTTGTCATGAACGCGCTGCATGGTCTGAGTGAGTCCAGCAGCAAGAACGAGAATGATTATGATTGTCTTGGAGAGCGCATGCAGAAACTTGAGACTTTTTTATGTTGAAATGAAACCGTCATTAAAATTGCAAAGCTAGCAGACAATCATAGTTCATGGAATGTGATGATTGCATGTACGTGATATTAACATTACACATCGTGCAAGCTGTTGTTGTACACCGCCGCCGTGTGTCTGTGGAGCCTACTTGTTCATCCGGTGCGTGCATGACTTTTCTGCAGATCCTGTGGTTTCCTTTCAGTGTCTGAAAACTTGCGACTGAAGTGAATTGGAGTGCCTGAATTGACTGTATGTGTGACTGAGTGTGCAGCCTGCAATGATCGGTTGGTTTCTGCCTGTGTATGTATTGTGTTGTATATTAGGTGAGTGGAAAAGCTTCATTTCCAGCCCTGGTGTTAGGTCACTATTTCCCTGTTGATGAAATTGCATGGAACTCTAATTACTGTTAAGTTTTTGTCTGCTTCATATCTTCAGGCAGATGAGGACCCAGTGATTGGCTTTCACCAGATGTTTCTGCTGAAGAATATTGACAACAAATGGATCTGCACCAATGATGTGTTCCGGTTAGCTCTTCATAACTTTGGACAATAGTGTCAGTTAAGAATATTGTCCTTTATACAATTAATTGTTCTGGCTGTTTAAAATTTCTTCTCGTCTCCTCGCCATTAGGCATTTCATGTCAAACTTTGGGTTTGTATCTGTTTATTATTCAGCACTTATGATTAAAACCATTATCGAGACTCTAGAAATGGGATTTTATGTGCTGTATGTGTGTTTTTTCTGGAATTTGTTGCCTTTTAACTTAAGTCTTTGCTATTTTGAAAGCCAGCTGGCTATCTAATGGTGACTCAATGACACCATTTGCATTTTGCCTCATTAGTAGAATCATCAACAACATAGGATCCTGCAGTCAAATGTGGTGCTGACTGGCAACTGGCAGGGCTTTAATGAAGGACTTGGGGGGGGGGAGACTAAGGACAAAATCTAAAAAGGATCACAGTTGTTCAGAATGTGGAATTTTCTGTGACTCCGTGGATGTGAAAGTGGGATGATGAAGAAGCAGGACAGGAAGAGTATTCACCTTTGAAATTCTGTGTTGGCAAAGACTTGCACCAGAAGCAAAACAAGTACATTCAGGAGCAAAAAAACATAAATGTACTCTCGCCCAATGCTGATGGTATAATGTTAAGACATACTGCACATTAAACACCATATTATGAGAGCCTCATAATATTATTTGTTACTACACTTAAGTGAATTGGCATGAAAAAATGTTGGAAACACTCCACTGTCAGTTCAATGTTTAGATCAACAGGAGATGTTGGTAGAAGGGATAACCACCATCTGAAATTCACGGTCTTGATAGATTGAAAAAAGCCAGAGAACGTGTGAGGAAAAATTCAAAACCTCAGACAAAAGACTTTCTAGAAGGATAATCACAAAAAGGTTGTCTGTCGCTGGTTTTGTGTTTGCATGTTAAGCTATTACTGTCTGAGGAAAAAAATTATCAATGGCAGAATGCAGTTTTTGGTAGAGTATGGATAGATTGGTGCAAGAGTGGTTTTAGAAGTTTTGTGGAGTGATAAATCTTGGTTTCAGCTGAATGCATCTCAAGTTCTCAACCACAGTTAAGCTTGGAGGAAAAGTTATCATGACGTGAGGAGCCTTTCAGCTGCGTGTACAGCACAGTATGTATTTTCCGTAATTTGAGTTCTTTTTCCAAAGTAATATTCCTGCCCATGCTGCAAAGACCACCCAGAAGTGGCTTGACGCCAAGTCCATCAGTTTAATGTTTTGGCCTGGTCAGAGTGCAGATTTACTCTCTCACTTTAAAACAGAAGTAGAAAGTTATGGTTTAGAAAATACAAATCCTATGGAAGTAAATAAGTGCCATCACAATTTGAATTTTATATGCCACTGAAATTCTAACACTGAATATTTATGCATTGGAAATTTGATGGTCCGAATTCACATGCAAAAATACAAGGTTAAAAATGCAAACACAAGATTTCGAAGTTGCTCCAATTCGATGGTCCAAATTTACACGCAACCTCCTATTTTTGCATGTGAATACGGACCGTCGAATTTCCGATGCATATTTCCAATGCATAAATTCAATGTTAGAATTTCAGTGGCATATAAAATTCAAATTGTGATGGCACAGATTTACTTCCATAAAATCCAGACCAAGATTTTGTTTCAAGCAAACAGTTGAGTACAGTGTGAACGTGACTCTGTATACTCAGCTGGTTGGTTGAAACTAAATCTTGGTATAGATTTGTACTCTCTGAACCTGAACTTTCCACCTCTTCATTAAACTAGCTGCGAAATGTTTTTCCACTACTGATTGTTTGAAGCCATCAAACTAAAAGGAACAATATTAATTACCTACGCTTTCTGTAAAAAAGTTACCTACAGGTTTCAAAGTCAACTTTATTGTCATTGTTTAATAATGCACACTAATCACAATATAATGTATAATAATATTTGTAGTGAGATAAAAAAAAAAAAAAAGATGAACACCAAAACTGGAATTAACGTATTATTGTTAATGATGATAACAATACTCAAGTACATCTGATTGTTGTTTCAAAGACATTTTGGATGTCTCAATATTGAGAATATAATAAGGATGCTCTTCCTTCAAAAAAGCTTCCATTCTTCTTGGAATCTGCAAAGCAACTCTCAAACTGTGTAATGGGATAATGGATCGTTCTTCAAAAGGGGGAGCCTACACTTCTTTGAGGGCTCAATGAGATGGAGATCTGCTTCACACTCTGCACTTCCTAAGAAGGTTCAAGGATGTTTATGTCAGATGAGAGAGAATGGCCTGGAAAGTGGTGTTAATGAAACCATTCTTGGATTTGTTTAGCAGTGTGTATGGGAACATCATGATTTAACAGCGTCAGTAAAATGGCCTCGTGTTCTCTGGCCTTTATATAACCATGCAGAGCAATCATCCCACATGATGGCTGCCCAAGCGCCCGTGCCATTACGGATCACCCACCCTCGTTGACAAGAACGGTGGTAAAAATTGGCGTCTAAGATCTTTCACTGTTTTCCTGTTGGAAAACAGGACAATAATAAAAATTAATTAAGATGCCACTGACACTTTCGTCAATGAATGAACCAAGATGAAAATCTGAAATAGGGTATGATTGGATAATGCTGATCTAACTGGTTTCCAGTGCGTAAACCATGTATCCATCAGAGAGGTAGACCATACAAAATTGGTAGGGCAACCACTACTCGATGAATTTTATCGTGGGACCCCTATCCCCCACTCGGCATATTTTATCTGTAAGATTAAAAAATACCAGAATAGCGTTTCCTTTGAACATAGCACGGAAAAATACAGTGGCATAATATCAGAACGGTATTATGTTATGAAAAATTAGATACTGCCCAAGCCTAGACTGTGCCACAATTAGCTTTAAGTAGGAAAAAATGTACCGACAAATAGATTAATTTCACATTTGATGTGAAAGAAAAAAAGAATCAAATTATGTGGAGCAGCAATAAACGGTAAAGACACCCATAACTTAAAGTACCATGAAATGAATAGAAATTAATCATTCATTTTTTTCTTTTATTGTGTTAATTCAGTTCATGACAGTGAACTGAACTAAGCGCAGAAATATCTCTAACCCAGTTGGTTTTCACTAGTCTGATAGTTGTTTTTATTATGACACTTGATTCTGCTGTATTCAAGTTCTATGCACTGGTATTTTTTCTTGTAGGCCTAATATGAATGAAGATGCATATGATGCAAGTCTTTTGTATGCAACTGAGTTTCTGTTTTATTTGTATTTCATTCAATGATCAAATGAAGCCATTTTAGAATTCAAAAAATCTCATGCAATGAGCACTTCTGTCACACGATAATGCTGCTTCCTATACATATAACATTAATCAATAATGGAAATGCAAAGGCGTAAGGGGGATGAAAACAGAAAAGCATTTTATTTGACTATTGCAAGTTGCTACCTTGCAGGTGCAGCAACACACTTAAAAGAACAAGTGAATTTCTGAAAATTATGTTGTATGTTAGAGGCTGACAATTTTTTGGGAATCTGCGGGAGGGGAGTAATTTTTTATTTTGATCACGTGATTGGTGTGGGACAGGAATAACATCCATATGGGAGCAGCAGGACTGCGAATCATAATATATTTATAAATAATGTATATATTTGCAGTTCTAATATTGTTGTTTTTTTAAAATCTTCTCCTGTTTGCCCTTCTGGCTGAATCCTTAATGTATAAGACAAAAATAGCTATAATAAATATCTATGACTGAATGGAAGCAGTCACCTGACTAGCGTGTGTTGTGTGGGTAATGGGCGGCGCCGGTTAGTAAAAGACATTTTAGCTTAATTTGTTCCAAGTCGGACATAATTCAGCATATAATGCATAAAATTCAGACATATCATCCAGCATTCCATGTGGAGAGGTATTCTGTCTCACGGTTTATACCCTGACGGCGATCCATACGTAAGCCCTCAAAAGCATGCAGTTGGGACAGTGCTTAGCCCTAAGCCCTCAAAACCTTCATACACAGACAAATCTCCACATGCATTTGCAGATCTGCCACTGCCAAGTGTAGCAAAAATCACGTGTAAAAAAACAGCCAGTTGAGAGGTCTGCCTGAATTGATGACTTGTTGGTATATACAGTTCTTGGGGCAAAATACTTTTCAGCCTTTAATACCCGTGTACGCATTTACAGATTGTCCACACACGTACAAATCTCAGTATACTTGCAAATTTCATTACACATTCGAATCAGGTTATGCACATGGATTCTGAGTACACATTTACAGATTCCTGTACACATTTACAAATCTCAGTACGCATTTACAAATTCTTTTGCACATTTACAAATCTGATTATGCACACATGGATTGAGTCACAGAACTCTCCATACACATTTGCAAATAATTTTGCTACAATAATAGCCCCATAGTAGGGAAGTCTGCGGGAATCTGTGCAGTTCAGGGTGAACTTCTCCACGCTGGGGGTAAGGCGGTCCTCCTGGCATTGCAAGAAATCTATGCTTTCATTTGGGAGACAGGTGTCGTCCCAACTGACTGGAAAACAGGACTTCTTGTCCTTATCTGGAAAAGGATAGGCAATCACCTGGATTGCGGCAACTACAGGGGGATAACACTGCTCTCAGTGCCAGGTAAGGTCCTTGCTAGGGTCATCCTCAACAGGATCAATGATCACTTGCTCGCTTATCAGTAACCGGAGCAGTCTGGTTTTACGGCTAAGTAGTCTACCATCAAACGCATCCTTGCACTGAAGGTTCTCATCGAACATAAACATGAATATCGGTAGAGTTTTTCTGCAGCCTTTGTCAATTTTCATAAAGCCTTGGACTCAGTTAATCGAGTTGCCCTGTGGGACTTCCTGAGACTTCACGGGATCCCCCTGAAGTTGCTGGACATCATGGCTGGCCTGTACACTGCAGTAGCGGCTGCTAGTCTTTCAAACGGGAAGCTCATATTAGGCCTACATCATAAAATTCATTATGTAATTTGTACATGAATTCTACCCTCCATTCCTTTTGCAGAAAATGGTCTATGACCCTGTCTGCCAATTGGCCATCTTTTCCAGGGACTTAACCAGTTTCCTCTCAATGGCCAGGAGAGCAAAGTTGCTTAAACGATTTTGGCCCATCCTGTTGCAGGTGTATGATTTGACCCGTTTTAAACAGGAGAAGCTCCTCTCTACACCTGCTGATGTAGCGTCAATTGTTGCCACTAATGACAACAGCTTGTATAGCTGAGGCATTGCACTATCCAATTCCATGTCTTTAAAAAACACCAAGAAATCACACAGCTTACCCCTACTCCCCTGTAAGTCACGATCTGAATATAGTACTTG
>JAODLD010000052.1:20729857-20756220 GCA_026781065.1 Mormyrops boulengeri | reverse complement strand
ATGGATGGATGGATGGATGGATGGATGGATGGATGGATGGATGGATGGATGGATGGATGGATGGGTGGGTGGGTGGGTTACTTAAAACCAACAAACCATTGTTGTCTGTATTAGTTGCTGAATTGCATTATTATTTTGTACAGTATAGTATTTTATGATTGTTTTGGTTGTTCCAAAAGCACATTTAGGCAGTACTGTATATACTCCTATAATCCATACATGTGTTGAGGCAGTCTGATTTGTGGTGTGCTTTATTGCGAAATGTAAAATTGGTTTGACTGCGTTACTTTTGGTCACATTGCTCTTTAACTATAGATAATACGTAAGGCTGAAAGTGAACTAGTTGCTGTTTCTCCTCCCCTCCTTTCAGTGGCGCTATCGCAGTCAGGCCCTGTGCTGCGCCCTCTGCCGGTTCTCTACGCGGACCTGGAACGGCTACCGGAACCATGTCCAGCGATGGCATGCAAGAGAGCTGAACCTAGGCCAGCTCGCCAACTGCCCTGTATGCGCATTCGTCGGGCACCCGAATGTCCTCGCCAAGCACTTGAGAATCTTCCATGGCACCTCCGTGAACTCCATTATGCATGGCCCAGCATCCACGTCAACGCCTATGGTCACGGGTGTCGGCAACGTGGACCGGTACACATGTCGAAGATGTGCTTATCAGGATTCCCTGCTGTATTGCATGAAGAAGCACATCTTAGTGAATCACTATGTCTCGCTGCTGGACCGTTACTTTGGACAGCGTACAGAACGCGAACAAAACGCCAGCAATCCCAAGGGCTCTAAGTTTTACTGCAAGGTGTGCCTGCTCTGTGCCGAGAGCTCAGAACATCTAATCTACCACATACTGTCCTCTGATAAGCACAAAGAGTTGGATGTGCACATTTCCACCTTGGTGTATGAACACCCTAAGAGCGCGAAGAAGCAGCTGCCCAGTTTAGCACCTAAGGCTATGCAGCAACCTGTGTACAGTACTTCTCTGGTTCCTGCGAAAAACGACCATCACTCTGTGAAGACTCTGGCTCTTCAGCGCTCTGATACAGGCCCGGTCACTGGTGCCACCCTCAGTGGCACGATACTACATGGGACTCCTCAAAACACGACTACTCTTGTATGTGCTCCGGGGACGAACCAGGCCTTTCTGCCGGCCCAGGCCTCTGCTCTGGTGCAGCTGGCCAGCGCAGAGGCCAAAGGCTTGCTGCGACCTGGTTCGGTAATGGCTGCTCACCAGAACGTTCAGGCAACAAGGGGCATTGTGGCCACACTACCCACCACAGTGGGTCTGGCCAGCTCTCTGGCTGTAAATTCAGTGGGTGCGTCCCTTTCGACTATATCACAGAACGTCCCCAAGCCTCTACCCATCGCTGTGGGGGTACCCGCACAACCGCAACCTAGACAGGTCTTGTTACCCCCAGGTGTCCAAGTCAACGTCCAGGGGAGCATAGGATTGCGAGCACCGGGGCCACAGCCGCTCCTGGTGACTCAGAGGCTCCCCCTGAACCAGCCTCCGCCCAGAGGAACCATGCTTACGTCTCAGTCTCTCCTCAGCCACCTCATCCCTACTGGCAACAAAGTCAACGGCTTGCCCACCTACACCCTGGCACCTCTGCAGGTCACCATGCCAGTCCAGTCTAGTAACATTCAGACACTCGCCAAAGGAGCTGTGCCCGCGGTGGCAGGTAATCCCACCGTCCTCCCACCACCAGACAAACCCGTCGCCGAATCCAATCTCATTTCCCCTCCTGCTTCCAAAGAAGCCAAGAAGTGGATCACATGTCCGATTTGTAACGAGCTTTTCCCTTCCAATGTCTATCAGGTGCACATAGAGGTGGCTCACAAGGCATCATCCAAAAGCAAGTTGCAAGGATTAGCCGCCCGCGCACCCTTCTTAAAGAAGATGCCAGATAAGACAGTCAAATGCCTGATGTGCAAAATCCTGCTGTCGGAGAAAGGTCTCTTTGAACATCTGCTCCACGGCTTGAACTGTTTGTACTGTCCTGGAATGTTCTACTCCATAAAGCAGCTAATAGAACATACCAACACTGAGCACACTCCATCACAGAAGGCGAGTTGTGACTTCATGAGGCGGGAGTATCGGCTCTACACTGACGACCACGGCAATCTCCTGTTTCCCTATTTCGACATAAACACGACCGCCCCTAAAGAGCTGCTTGGTGACCACGAGTTGAACTTGGCTCTCGTCACAGGGTCGCTAGATCTGATCTTCCTGAAGATGTTCCCGGCATCTGTCCAGCCGGTGTGCCGGTCGGTCGTGAAAACCACCAGCACCGACTGTCCGTTCTGCTCTGAGAAACTTCTTAGTGAAGATGCTTATCATGAGCATCTGAAATTGAAACACTGCATAATGCCCACCATCCATGCCATCCTGAAGACCCCTGCTTTCAAGTGTATTTACTGCAGTGGAGTATACACAGGGAAGACCACGCCCAAGGCCATCTCCATCCACGTTCAGCGCTGCAGGTGTGCACCCAAGACCGCCAAAGATGTAGAACGGCTGATAAACCCAGACCCCAAAAATCAGCCATCGCTGACTGTAAACAAGGCTGACCAGAGGCTCTCTCTGGTCACCCGGCCACGGGGCTCTACAGTAACTTCAGCTCAGCAGTCTCCAGAGAAGGACTCTGACAGACAGAACAAACTTAGGCTGGAATTGGCCGTCAGGGACGCGATGGAGGCCAACAAGAGAGAGCGGGATGCGAGGGCGGCCAAGAGGCACCGAATAGAACCGCCGAGAACTGCCGTGCAGCCCGATCTCTCTGTGCCTCTTGTCTTGGACCCTACAGGAGTCGAGAAGTATTCCTTCGAGGAGCGGAAGGAATTCCTCACCGAATATTTCAATCGGAAACCTTACCTGAGCAGGCAGGAGGCCGAGGCCCTGGCCAGCCGCCTCTGGTTACACAAGGGCGACGTGGCCTGGCACTTCGGCACCAAGCGTGCCAGGTGCATGAAGGCGATCCGGAAAAACCGAGTGGCGATTCTGCTGGGCTTCAACATGGCTGAACTGAAGAAGGTGGAGCACAACCTTTTCATCCCGGAAGTTGATTCAGAGAAAACTGCTGCTTAAATAGGTACTAGCTGACTGTTTGTTTAAAAAGGAACAAAAAAATAAATGTGTATAGTATATAGATATCACTTTTCTATAAAATGTGTGGCAATGTTTCCTATCAGATGTGAAGTATATTAGCAGTTTAGAACTGTGGAAAAATTCACGGGGGGAAATGCAAATGTTTCATGCTGTAATCCTTCATTTCTGCATCTGTCTTGTATATTCAGAAGTTTAATTCTAAGTTGGCTTTTGTTTTTCAGCAATAATTTTGAAACGACTCATTAGTTGAAATGTACCTTGTTTACGAAATAAGAGCCGGCGTTGGCCAGTGTATTCCTATTATCCCAGCTAATGCATATTGTTATAACACACGTTTGTTTTACATGTGAGGTTTTTTTTTTTGTATTTAATCATTACCGACAATTAAACCAATATGTTTATTTATTTTCTTCCCACTTCATTTTGATGGCCTAACCAAAATTTAAAAAAGTAAAGCACAAACTTTGCAGATCCATTAACGAAACAATATTGCTACATAGTGACAGTGTCAACTTTTTTTTTTTACCTGTCAAGGAAGACTTCTCTAATCTGACACCTTAAAGGTTTCACGCTCCGCATGTTTCCTGTGTGATAGGCGAGCTTATCTTCTTCCCACCCTGTATTTGTGGAGTGTGCCACGTGTTAGGCAAATGCAAGTCTCTGTGTCACCAGCTGAACAACAAAGGCACCATCGTCGAGTATAATTCTCATGTCACTTTCAATGGTGGCTGTCGTAAATTGTTTATGCCAATTTCTGAAGACTCACTTTGTGCTTTGGAAGCTTATTTCCTTTTATAAAGTAATAAGTATATTTAAATACATGATAAATGATGGTAGCATTGTGGTGATGGATATCAGCATTTTTCCCCTAAACTGTTGTCATTTTCTACAATGAATGGATAGAGGGTTGTAAAATTTGCACTTTTCCCACTGTGAGCTTGAATTATTGCCCGTCATACAAAGCAAAAAGCTTAATATGGCAGAAGTTTTCTTATTTTAAATTCTGAACATGTGCCTCCATCTTTTTTCTTTCTCTCTTCTCAGTATCTTTTCACCAAAAATTGTCAAGCAGTTGGGGTGCTGCTCAACTACACTCCAGCCTCTGTCTGTCTCCTGGTCTTTCGTCGGATTATTATCAGTCAAAGGGAGAATCTCACGCACTGTACATGTCATAATGCTTGTTTATATTTGCAAAGAACCATGATGGAGAAATTAGAATTGGGTTTATGAAGATGGTTGGTAAACATTGTCAATATCCTTTTTATAGTTTGTGTTCATACAGATATCTTAAGTTTTATATTTGTACATAACGGATCAGACTGCAGTAGTGCCCCCTTGTGGTTGGAGTCCGGGTGCTCTGCCATTTTTATAACTACGCATTTATGCTTTTTATTGTATAAGGAAACCTGTTATGGTTTTTGAAACCTGACAGAGTGACACAAATGTTCAGCTTTGATTTATTTGATTTAGTCTTTCGAGTTGCAGTGGTGGCTTAATGGTTAGGGACGTGCATTTGTAATCGAAAGATTTCAGGTTCGAATCCCTGACCAGCAACGTACTGCTTGAGAGGACTGATCAGTAAATCTGGAGAATATTTTTTTAAGCTGAAAGACATGGGACTTCATACAACTGCCTAATTTGCATCTCGATTTCTGGAGGGAATGCGATAATCCGTCTCACTACAAGTTGATCTGCTAATGTTTTAAGCATTGGCCCTCTTTTAAAATGGAACTTCTGAAGTGATTCAGAGGGCGACAGATTTCAAATAAGGTCAGTGGTAAATCTGCATTTATTTGGAACAAATCCTAATACACATAAGCTGTGACTGGGTCCAACCATACAATGGACACCCGTAAAAGCTGTTTAAACAATCCTGTGTGAGATTCTGAAGAGATGAGTCTTCAGTTGTAAGTGTCCTAAATACCACTTCTAATTGGCGGTTGCATGCATTTCTTTCACTGTCTGGTTGACTGTTTGTACATATTGGCTTGTTAAATTATTTTAACTGTATTCTCCAATGCGTATTTGAAGGTTGGCACATGCCTGATTTTTTTTCCCCCCTTAAGCAGGAAGAAATATTTGATTTCACAAATAAATGCCTTGCCCACACGCTGCTTGATCGTAGCCTTGTCTTGTTGGTAACACAGCCGTTCATCTTGTTTTCCACTTCCCCTTTTCTGTCAGTTTTATACAATTCACTTTTGTCAGTATACAGACTGGTAAAGTGTGGAATAAAGGGTTGTTAAATTTGCGGAATGATTAAAGAACTTCTGATTAGAAGAAACCACGTTCAGGGATTTATTTGTGTTATCTGAGCACCCGGAGATAGGGGTGGCGGGACTCAAATTATCTTATTGGACTTTTATTAATCACTAGATTGTCTGATTGTATTTAAAGGAAACTGGGAAATATGTGTTGCAAGAAGTATAAACGTCATCGTATTGCCAAGTTACAGTTACAGTTTTATAACATTCAAATGTCATTACATTAAAAGATGGGGTATCTCCTGCTTCTGTTCTCGAAGCCTTGAATATTTAGTATTACAGAGAGGCTAGAAAGTTCTTTAATTAAATTATTTATGTAGAACTGCCACAGCACTGATTCACACACCAGCAAGTGAAACGCTGAAAACTTTATGAGCTAAATAAGTACTGTTGTGTGCAGATCCATGCAACCTAAAATATGAGAAACAACATGGCATTACCAAGGACACTTAAAATCCATGATTTTTCCAAGGTTCTGGTGATCTTAGCGCCTTATCCCAGGACATAGATTACTAATAGCGGTGTATCACAAACATAATCACACACTGAAGGCAAGTTGGAGACACTAGTCCAGTCAAACCATGTGTTTGGAATATGAGAGGACAACCAGAGAGAGCATGTGAAGTCCACTCTCAGGTGAGCCGCTTTGCTCCCCTATTACCACAATCACTGACTTATTTTTTATTGCATAGCGTAAGTTAGCTGTTTGTGAAAACCCCTTCGTAAAGTGAATTGTAAAATTCTAGGCGACTTAGAACACCACCCGCTACCTATTCACATGATTTTGTTTTTATCCTCCATGACTGCATCAGTATATCTTAAAAGACTTCGATCATTTCCTGGCTTGCCCTGAACCCAAATGACATTGCGTAGAGTCGTAGCTACAAATCAAGATCTACATTTTAAAAATTAATCTTTAAAATAACTGAGCACTAGACTTCGTAATTCGAGAGTAAACAATGTGTAACTGATCCCGGAACAGTTAATAGTTAAACCGTCGAACGTCTCGGCGCCGTCTCACACTTATGACGTAGCGGACGCAGGCATAACGTCGGGGTTCCCATTGAAAACCGATCAGTTTGGCTGCGTCCTGTCTCAAAGGTTTATAACGACTTTGGAGGCTTAGTGCTTTTATGGCCGTGTTTTGATTTCAATCAGAATTCCGTATAAAAACGAATAATATTCGATAGCGAGTATCTGTTAGCCACTTTGCCAGGTAAGGACTGCTGTATTTTTAGTCGTTAGCCGGCTAGCTGGAGCCCCGCTATCAGTGGTTTTCGGGCTCGGACGCCTTTAAGCGATCTACAACTTTAACACCGCCTGTAAGGCTTGTCATAAGCACAAGGCTTGCTTTATTCAAGCATCCGACTCACCGAATCATCACCTTAGCTGCATGTAACTATTATAGAGGGGGAGAAAGAAGAAGGGGAAAAGGACCTGCCGAATCGCGACCAGTGGCCCGTTGTTGATATTTACGTCATGATCGTTTTATTGTTTGTTTGCTTGGCTCTATCAGGATGTCGTACATGCTCCCGCATCTCCATAATGGCTGGCAAGTTGACCAAGCTATTCTGTCCGAAGAGGACAGAGTTCTGGTCATCCGATTTGGGCATGACTGGGACCCGACTTGTATGAAGATGGACGAAGTCTTGTACAGCATCGCTGAAAAGGTATGCATGTTGAATGCGAATGCATTTCTCAGTACGGTATAAGGTATACAATTTTAAGATTTACTGATATAACACTGATCATGTGGCTCAAAGTGTAATTTCAGAGATTCTGATGTGGTGCATATTCTAAGGAATGCATCTGTCTGTTGTGTATGGCTACACATCTGATTTAAGTTATCTTCCTTCAGGTAAAAAATTTTGCAGTCATTTACCTGGTGGATATCACCGAGGTGCCTGACTTCAACAAGATGTATGAGTTGTACGATCCGTGTACAGTAATGTTCTTTTTCAGGTTAGTGCTCTGCTTCCTTTTTCAGTGTAATAAATGGTAAATGTTTTTTTACTAAAGCTGTTACGATTATTGTGATTGCCTTTCCTTAATCTAAACAATTTCAAATTTGTTCACTGAAAAACTGAGGATTCAAATTTTTCTTTTTTAAATTATGATTAAGGCTGCCCCTGTGTTTCAATTATTTAAAATACTTGCATTAGTAAAACCAGTTGATAGAAATGTTTGGTGTAGTTATTTCTTATGTTCACTTCACCCAGGAACAAGCACATCATGATTGACCTGGGCACAGGTAACAACAACAAAATCAATTGGACTATGGAGGACAAGCAGGAGATGATAGACATTGTAGAAACAGTTTACCGTGGTGCACGGAAAGGAAGAGGTCTAGTTGTGTCTCCAAAGGACTACTCAACAAAATACAGATACTAAGTACCTTTTTCTTCTCCTTTTCGGTTCACTATGGACATTTAGGGCAACTGAAGTCTGAATATATGATTTGTAGAAAGAAATTCACCCAGTCAATGTTTTCAAGTGTTTTTTTTATTACGTAATGAATCCTTTGCAATTTGCGAAATGGTGGAAAAGCGATTCTTTGATTCCAGTCAGAATAAACTGTTTGAAAAAATGATTTCTGTGTATCATTCTATTTAAAAATAACTGTCAAGTGATCAAATAAGAATGTTACAAGAAAGGAATATCCATGTGTGGTGTTTGGTCCTTGTGTGAAATTGTGCTGATATAGCTGTCCATTGCATTACAAAGCAGCCAATGTTTAAATCAGTCGCAAATACAAAATGAATCCCTTTTAAGAATCCAAATCTTTGTGAGATGCAGCTAACATGTTTTGGTTTTGAATTTGTACTTATTTCTGGTTTTAACTGCTTCACTCCTGTTGCTGGACACAAAAGGCACTTCCGTTCACGTTATGGTTCATTTGCATTTAAAAAATAGTACTGAACATTTCTGCACTTACGCAATTTACAAACATTAACTTTGTACATGTATATGGCCTGTACAAAAAGTCATTTTGAAGACTGGGGCTCTTCCATCCCTGCCTGTTTCATGAGATCAGCAACATTCTTCTCCAAGTCATCAATTCTGGCTCCCATTTCGTCCAGTGTGTACGTTAAGGAATGTAGTCGCTTCGGCCACACATCAACCCCAGATATTTCATGTGCATCTGGCATGAATTTGAAACTGCAATTTACAGTGGAAATAGTGATATTACATCGCTAAGGATATTTCTTGAGACCAGCTGGTCAGACATGTCCTGAAACTTTTTCTGAAGCTTCTGCATCGTAGTTTCCATCTGAACAGAAAAAAGAAACTCAATCTGATTTAGCGAACACAATTAGTCGACAAGAGCGTTACACGATATACTTTTTTCTAGAATGGCTGGTTTCACTAGCTGCATTTGCACACCTGCAGTTCCGAACGTCATTGTAGCAAATCCATTAAAGTGACAACAAAAACGACAAACGAAAAATGGCAAGCCGCCCTCTTTGTTAACATGTTAAAAGTTGTAAATAAGGATAATATTCGCTTGATTGTTGCATGTTCATTGCCTACCTGAGTTATTTAAATTAAATAGATTAAAACAAAGGAGCACTGTTAGTCAGTGTTACCGACAGCGTAGAGAGTGGGTTATTGGTGGGTACACAGCTTAATAATTTTAATACAAAACTCTATTGGGGGAATGAAAGAAGTCAAATGAGACCTAAATATCGGGGGGTTCACGTCCCCCCGTCCCCCTAGGTTCCTACGCCTCTGAATGTAACGTCAGACTTACAAAATCTGTTAAATCCTGAGCTGCATTCCAGTTCGATTCAGCCATCGCGTCTAGGCAGATCGCAGTTTCGTTATTTGCAAATCGAGTCTGTAAGCGTCCTTTAAAGTAAAATCCTTCTCAAGGGTGATAAATAACCGAAGGGAAGCCACGATTTCAGGCCAAAACAGATTTCACAGTCTTCAACAGCTGCTGTCCAGAAACGCACCGTCATCAAAAAGTTAGCGCTGCTTTAACGCGAATAATGTCATACTCAAATGTGTAATTAGATAATGTATTACACCTTGCTCACACACACACAAATCATAAAAATATAAGAAGCCACGACAATATAAACACCATGCGATCAAAACACTGTACGGCTAAATGCGGAAACTTCTGCGATCGGGCTACTTTTGTATTTAAAATGTTGCACTGAAAAACCGATCAATCGCAGCAAGGCGTTTCCCCGCATCGCTGTAAAGACGCACCCAGCGTTTAACTTTAACCCCACACTGTGCGATCCCCTGCTGTTTCTCCCAGCCAATCACAACGCTAATGAACAATGAAATGGGCTTTAGGACCCCGCGGCGTCCCGGCTAGGCGATCTGTGACGTATCCCGGAAGCGCGGCTCGATTTCGTGAAATCGGTTGCAGAAACGAAGCTGGCTGCCCGTGTGGCGGTTGGCCCGTCGCGGGATGTGTGTTCCTCCGATTCTCACTCTCCAGTCCTGCTCCGCACCAAAGGGGCCGTGAGTTCACCGTTGCTGTGTATCGATGTCTCCAAGCGGTGGGTGTTAGATCGATAGCCGCCACGGCGCTGTAGCTAGCCGTAAGGGCGGACCCGGGATCCTCGCCGTGATGCATAAAGGCAAGTTTGAATTAATCACCTCGTATAGACAATTAATATTGTATTTGACAATGCGCAAATAACATCCATGTGCATCGATGCTTAACCATGATCTGCATTATTTTAATGATTACACTCCCTTGATTTCTACATTATTTAACACGACATAAAGATCTTTTTAATTACAGGTAAGAGTCGGTTTTACTTGAGCAAAGCACCCAGTGATTTTGTCTCGTATATCGTATCGATCCTATTTCTGGAGTATTTGTTTATGGGGTGCTCGTCATATTTCTTCAGTCTGTACTTTTCTCTTACAGGATGCTGCCCTGTTTGCGTGGCAGCGATGCGATGAAGTTCAGGATCTGAACCCACTTTAATTCCCAGCCAACTTTGGGAATTGCAGCGATTTCCCCCCGATATTCATTTGAGATCCAGATATTTTGTCGGACAAGCCGGACAGTTTGGAAATATTTGGTTTGCCACTGGCCGGTGGCAATTCGCTAAGCCTGACCACCAGTGAATAAAGCAGGAATCGCATCGCCCCCTGGTATCAGTTATTTGGAAGCCGCAGTTACACCCCCCTCCATCGCTTATCTCTCCGGGGCTTTTTAGGGCATTGATTGAAAATGGAAGATGAACTCTTTCAGCAGCTGACTTATGTGCTCAATCAGTTGGTGTCATGGCTCGCCGCCGGGGCCATGGTCTTCGGTGGGGTTGTACCCTATATCCCCCAGTACCGGGACATCCGACGGACTCAGAACGCAGAGGGCTTCTCCACCTACGTGTGCCTAGTTCTCCTGGTGGCCAACATATTGAGGATACTCTTCCGGTAAGTGCCGATCGATACTGTCTTATTTTAAACAGCGTTTGTCATTAGGCCTACCGATATTTGGTTGTACAGCGAAATACTTAGTCACCCCGTCTTTGCTTAAGGATATTAAGTGTGGACGGTAGGATGGGTACTCAAACGTTACTTGTGTTCGGTATCGATTACCATTTAAAGGTGCCAGTCACCGATGTTTTTTCTCCAAGGTGGCCGCAATATTTCCTGAAGTATGTGTTGTATGTTTATAAAAGAAAAAATACACTCGAAGAAGTGTTAGATTACGGGATTTAAAACCCGTAATGGTTTAGGCGCCCATTTACCTGCGGTTTAAGCTGGAAACCGCCTCCGCTGTTACAATATTAAAATGTTATAAGTGCACATAAGTCCTAAAGGAAGTGGAAAATCCTCCCTCTTACGGGCAAGATCGCAACACACAGGAAGCACGCAGGCGCTTATTCCCCCATATCAGCACGGTTAGATGTTGGTTTGCTGGGTAAACAACTCAAATGCCGCAGATACGTTGTTCCTGTGGTATGCAGTTTTGTTTTTGTAGTTGATAGCCCAGTAAGAAATGCTTCCATCACTCATGGTAGATCATAAAAGCTTCTATTATGTGCAATAAAATTGTGCTAATGATGCATACTGTAACTCCTGATGCACAACCCTCCCAACGTTTCGTTAAGTACACCTTAATGAAATTGTAATAACGAAAAAAAACCATTAATATTGCTTATATTTGTCACACCAGTGCCATATTCATGCATTAATATCAGTATAAGCATCGACTAACAAATTTCCTCCGTGCCAGGGAACCAATAAAGTATTTCTCTCTTCCACAGAAGTGCTACTTATTGCGGAACCTGTCAGCCTCTGGTTGTTCAGATTTTCTGCCTCATTAAACCAGCTTGGCTAGAGATTTTCCAGTCCATGTCGGGCCGTTCAGGGCAGTTGCATATGTGGTTTTTGTGATGCCTGTAGCCCTCGTATATCCTGCATCTCCTGTACCAGTCTAGCCGGCCCACTGTAGATACCGTGAGCTGTACGGTGTGCCGGCTTTCTTTGAAAGACTTTCCCCTTTTGATCAAATTTGTTTGTTTTGTTTTTATCGTATATCACCTTTGTCCTGTATAAGGCTGGTAATTGTCTTGTTCCTGACTGTGAAAGATAAAATGTTCTCCGAAAGACAGACGAAATGACCTCTTTACTAGGTACTGCAAGGTATTGGCGCAGCTGGCCTCACATGAGTCTTAGATGAAAAACACAGAAAAATCGTTGCATTTTAATGGATAGTTTTAGTGCAGTTTTTGAAAGAAATAATGACATGGTATAGGTTGTCAAAAAAAGTAAGATTCTTTTTTTTGTGAAAAGATATTGGTGTGACTGTACTTAAGTACAGATGTAGGACTACACTCTTACTTAATGTATTAATTAACCAGAAGTGTTAGTTATGTATTGATCCCATGTTCATTCATTTTTAATCGATCATAAAGATTTTATTCAGTTACTATATTTGTTTATGATTTGAACTTCAGTAGTAACTTTGCTGCTAAGTTACTGGTACTCCCTCAAGTAAAGCGTTACGGAGATATTCTGGAGAAATGAAAAGCTGAATCTGAAGCCTTTTGGCCCTGTCTTTACACTTGCCTCCAGTCACTGCGCCACCTATTTTCCCAAGCTTTCTTTAGGGAATTGCATCCTCCTGTGGTTTTTCACCACTTGCAGTGGGTTATTAGTTGTTGAGCTGTAACATTTTTTTTTTTTATGAAGTAAGTGCATAAACTACAGCCAGGGAGAGCGTGAATTCCGTATGTAGCCCTGCTCTGATGGGAGTGTGAGGTTTGCAGATGTTTGTTCAGTGCTGAATGAAAATTCAGTCGTGGAGTGTTTGGTCAGGACTCTATTGCGCATAAAGGAGAGTTAGCATTGTGCTAACAGGGATTTAGCTCTTTTTTTAAATTGAACCGCTAGATGTGTGCTGGCTGTGTTTGTGTTCTGTGTCTGAAGACTTTATAAAGTTCCACTTTGCTTCCTTTGCTATTCCTTCTGTACTTCCGGTTTCCTGAACATGCCAGTACTAACTCTGTCACCCATGTCTGCCCTTCCTGCAGGTTCGGCCGGTATTTTGAGACCCCCCTGTTGTGGCAAAGCATAATCATGATAGTCACCATGCTGATTATGCTCAACCTGTGCACCAGCGTCCGTGTGGCCGCGGAGCTGAGCACCAAACGGCGGGTCTTCTTAGGTCAGTATGATGCACCAACACTCCCTCTCCAGGCGCTTGGGCTTTGGGCATTACAAGGTGGCCCAATTTCAGTGCAGACGACTTCGAGAATGATTTAGTACACAAGTGTCACAATCCTGTCTTTCCTAATGTTTTGTTCTCCAAAATGAAAATATGGATAATTAGGATTTTATGGCCTAAAACAGTGTTTCCCAACCCAGTCCCTGGGGACCCCCAGACAGTCCACATTTTTGCTCCCTTCCAGCTCCCAGTTGGGAGCAAAAATGTGGACTGTCAGGCAGGGTGCTGGGAGAGAGCGAAAATGTGGACTGTCCGGGGGTTCGTGAGGACCGGGTCAGCAAACACTGGCCTAAAACATGCATGAGTGTCTTTTTCTTTCCCCTTTCTTTCTTAACCTTGATGCCCACTGAATTAATAGGGTTTTATTCATTTGTTAAATTGGGTTTTAATAATTTTCCCCCTTGAATGAGTACAGAATATCTATCTCTTGTTCTAGATGATCTTTTAGACCCGATTTTAGGTATTTGAGTGAAATGCTGAATTCTGATCATCTTGTTAAAAGATTTTGGTTAATTTTCAGCCCAGTTTCAATCTTCAGTGGTATGTGGGCATTTATTATAAAATCTAGTTACTATATTCAACAAATAATTAACTAAATTGACTCGTTTATAATTTAACAATATGTGAATAATTCAGTTAACAACTCTGTTAAATAGGGAGGTAGGAATACCAGTGTTCATAAATGCTCAGCTGAATTTAAAAAAAAGCACTTAATGTGTGTACATACTTTGATTTATACTCCCATCATAAAACCGGGTGCCATTTCATGCTTCTCTCAAAGGTATTGGCCATAATTTCCTTTGAATGATGTTCTCTGCATGGCAGACCTAATTTTTCCCCTTTCCTGAACTTCATCTTGAGAGCTGACACGATATTATAAAGTGTGTGCTGACTTTCTCTCACCATAACTGCCGGAATGTTCCTCATTTCTGTTTAAGGTTCGCAAAAGTCATTTATAATGACTTCTCTGTCACTTGAAGCATTTGCTGGCCCTAAACTTGCTTTCCTATTCTGACACATTTTTGACGTCTTTAAAAAACGATAAATGTTTGAGGAGTATGACAGAAGCTGTGGTATTAGTGTAGCATATGGCTGAAATTGCTCATGTTGGGTGTTGTGTTACATACGTGGTCACTGACTTTACAGTGTGCATAGATCCAAGTGCAACTAGATCAGACAAAGCAATCACAGGATTATTGCACATGACAGTGGGTTGTGTGAATCAGCAGAGCTATTCCACTTAATAAAATGGACAGCTTGGCGTCTAGCTTGCAAACCACACATTGCCTTGTTCTTTATTTCTGACTTAACTACGTAAGGAATATAGGCTATTCTTGCCGATCGGGTTAAAGAGCTGTGTAAACGCAGTGACTTGCGGATCTGGGAAGTTCTGAGCTGAATGTCTCTTTTCTAATAGAGCCTCTGGGTTTACGAATCTTTGAGAGGGAATGGGTTCTTTCAGGGCTGCTCACACATCAGGTTCGATATAATTGAAAATGGCCTCCATCCAACCATTTTGAAAACGCACCTCATTTGGGTCGTCTTGAGGCTTTTATTTATTTATTTATTTATTTATTTTTTTGCATCTAAAGTGGCCTCTGCCACCCAAACTTTGGGCACTTGTGACATCCCACACGGAGGTGTCTTGTCATTGTGGCTAGTGTGGCATCTGTTGTTCCCCTTGTGCTTTGAGGACTTTGAGATGTTGGCCTCCACACCAGTTAAGCATCGGATAATTCCCCCACCCCCCCCTTGCCTCCGTAGAGGCGCCGGCATATGCGAGCTTTGTGATGCCAGCCGGCTGCCTCCCCTCTTCCTCGAAGGACAAATAACGAATTTCTTCCTTGTCGTCAATCCCAGTAACCCTGGAAACGGTCTATGTGTCTTTTTTTTTTCTCTCCCTGTTTATTTTGCTTTGTGTCTAGCATCAGACAGTAAGGATGAAGAGATCAAAGTTCCTAAGAAGCTTTTCCTGGGTAGGTACCGCTGTCTCCTGTGACCTGCCAGTCACACCTCACCAATCACGCACCAACCACCCTCTCTGGCATTAACAGCATGGCCGACGCCTTTCACATCACCCTTCCTGACTCACTAACCCCCTGCTCACTTTATACTTGTCTTGTCCTCTCAGCGGTTCATCCAAGCATGCTGCCCTGAGTGTGACCCCCTTCCCCACCTCAAGTTTATACCCCTCCGGCAGTCTGAAGGAGACAAGGGGTGGTCATTACCTTGTATCCGTAGCCATGACCGATGACGGGGCTGGTTTGCTGGGCTCAGACTAGCCCCACTGTTCTGGAGACCCTGCGGACATGCTGCATTCATGTGTGCTCTATTCCTTTGCACTTGTTTTTGTGTAATGTGAGTGATCTGCCCACACTGGCTGCGTTTGGATTCCTGTTTGCTCTCTTGCATGCCATGATTGCGATGGGATTGTCTGGCATTGCATCGATGTAGATGAACTCTGAAAGTTGTTTGGTTTAGATTATGTTCAGTTTGGATATGTTAAAAAGCAACAATTTAATGAGTATTAAACTTACTTCAGGATACAATTTGGCAGTAAATAGTGGTCATAACATACACCTCATTCTTTTAGATGTTTGAAAACGTTGAAATGTGTAGAAAACAAAATTCCAGCATATTTGTCTTTGCTTGGAGTTGTGAAGGAAGGATCTTTTTGTACCTTAGCCTGACAGGCAGAGGCTCTTCTGTGGTATTGCCAGCAGATGGCGCTGAGAGCTTTTCACAGGGCTGTCTTCAGGCTTCACTGGATTTTCTTGTTGACTAGAGTCTGGACTCCTTCATACCCTCCGCATTTGAGATTTTATCAGTACTGTGAATCCAGCAGTATATTAAATAGCTGACTGAGTGGGTGACTTGCCTCATAAAGACCATGAACGGGTCAGCTGAGCCTGAGTTCCGTTCTGTAGTGTGTGTGTTGCGGCCTCCTGTCCCTCACAGGGTGCACTCAACCTTTCTCCTGTTTCCTGGGATTAGGTTCTGGAGTCGAGGTGTTCGTATCAGACTAGAACGTTATTCATTCTTTCATCATCTATCTGCTTTTCCCGGCCAGGGTTATGGAGTGGGGGGTGGGGGTTCTGGAGTCTGTCCTAGGAAGCAAAGGGTACGAGGCTGAATGGAATGCCAGTCCATCACAGGGCATGCACACGTACAAAATCACACGACAGGACATTTACAGGCACCCATTAGCCTAACAGCATGTCTTAGGGCTAAAGGAGTAACCACACATGCAGACAGGAGGTGGTATTCGAACCCCCGACTTGGTGGTATCCCGAAGCCATCCCATTTATGCTGTAGCTTCTGTCTCATTTGCAAATCTTATTTAGAATCTTGGCTACAAGCCATGGATATAAAAAAATGTTTAATGTGTAGGTGTTACATGCACAAGTATAATTGATGCAAAAAGCATCTACAGTACGAGAGAAAACGGCGCTGGTCTGTGTGCTGTATCCACAAATCGCTTCAGAAAATCTGCCTGGTTCTGGAAATGCTGGTGGAGGCTGGTGAATCGGGTTTTGTGTGGGTGTGGTGTGCTGACGAGGTGGGGAGGGGGGCTTCAGTCCTGCCCGCAGCCATCTCCCGCTTTTGGTGTTGGCATGACCGTCTTGTGTGGACCGCCACCTACATTTACCGCCGTCGGGTGGACTTGCTGCTGATGTCACGCCATTCGGATAGGCGTTATCTTGCCTTAGAATTCCCCTGGATGGAGGTTGGTGTTTTGGGCATTTGGAAAGAAGGCTGTGGGTTGTTCCCATTAGCCCAGCTGCCCTCGCTGCCCCCGTGTGGGCACGCGCCGCCCTGTCGCTGGTGTCTGTTGCAGCGTTTGCTTGCTGGGGTGGGCAGCGTGTCACGCCCTGTAATTGCTGGACTCCTGACAGCCTCTGGGACTGATCTTGCGTGGAAAACTGACAAAAGGCATCAGATGCTCTTCACAACCTGTGCTGGGTCCTTTTTCCACACAGCAATGGGCTGTTAGTCATTTATCAGAGCTTTGCTGTGTGCTGTAGAAGCCAAAACGCTTGATTTTTTTTTTTTATTTTATTTTTTTATTTTTCCCCCCTCATCATGTTTTTCTGTTCTTTCCCCCAGTTCAAATATTCAAATTCATGAATATTGTAAGTTTACCTCCAGAGCGGGAAACGTTTTTTTTTTTTATACTGTTTACTGAGGCTTGCAGGACTGTTGTGGACCACCCCCCAGGAAAAAAAAAAAATTGTTGCTAAGAATGTAATGGAATACTTAAGTGTGCTCCGGTGGTCATAAGCAGAAGGCTGGATAGCTCTATTAATTTCTAAGCAGGATCTGGTGTCTTCCAGCTGGTTCCATTGTCCCACGATGCAATGCTGAATTTTATATAATTTACATTTGACTCATAACTGTAAATAAGACTGCAAATCTTTAGTTTCACTTGAAACTGCTGAGGTCCGTAAGGCTGGTTTACGCACTAAGGATTTCGGTGCCATTGAATTTAAGCACGAACACCTGTCCCCACCGATCGGAAGCAGATGAAAATATAGACCTGAGTCATGGGCGGTTTTTCCGGTTTGGGGCTGATGCGGATCCCTGTCGCCTGCAAAACCAGCTGAGTGCCTTTTTCCTCCCACGTCGCGTTGGAGCCAGGCTGCAGTGCGTGCTGATTTAAAAGCCAGACCCTTACTTATGCCCTGGGGGTTCATGGTCAGCCTTCCTCTTATGGCTTCACACAGGAGTCTTACCTTTGTTTTGATGCATTGTTTACGAGATTGAGTGTTTGCTGTAGGTTTCTTTGCTATGGATGTTGGTGCAGGCTGCAGATGAGGTGTGTGCGTGTGCGTGTGTGTGTGTTTTTCCCCTCTCAACCAATTATCTTGCTTTCACTGAGGATGTTGTCTAAAGCCTCTTGAAGGATAGGTTTGTAGGAGTGAGTTGAGTTTGTTTATTCCATTAAAATGCTCTGGTGTGTTTCCCAGTATACCATGCGTGTGCGATTTCCATCAAATTTTTTGTTGCTAGGGAAGAAGTCCCTCTTTAATCCTCCATTCTGGCTTAAATTTAAGAGCTTTACAGGTGGGCCTCTTGAGTTTTTATAAGTAGCATCCTTCAGATGATGAGCCTGCGTCCCTGGCTGCCCATCTGCACGCCTCTGTGGAGCATCTTGAAGGGACGTCGAGTCTCTCGGCCCTCTGATTCGGCTGCCGGCGAATCCGCAGCGTGAGAGCCCCCTTCAGGGAGTGCAGGGTTAGGGCATGTCGAGCGTCACCCCGCCTCCGCCTGTCAGTAGGTTGCTGTCAAGATGTTGCAGTGCTACAGGGGAGGCTCAGGGAGGATGTGGGATCTGCTCTTCACATACTGTGGTTGAGTATCTGTGCTGCCCCCTAGAGGACAGGATGTCCCGGTCGGTCTTGAGGGGGGTGGGAACTCTTTCATCACTAAATTTTGCTTGTGTATGGAGTGGCTGAAGTGCATGATGGTAGAGAATAAATGGTCCCAAAAATGCCCTGCCATGCATGGTGTGCCCAAGGGGGAGGGGTTATTAGCCGCCAGTTGTGTGATGTGGTGCAACTCTCCCTGGGGTAAACGGGGCAGGCAGTGTGTGTCATTCTGCTCACCCCCCGACCCCCCCGGGGTGTGTATCACCACGCTTGCTATAGCGGTTCCTGCCTGGGGGCAGCTGAGGCTCCCTTCGTTTGTTCGAGCTCTTCTTGCTTGTCAAGCCAGCGAGTCTGCAGCCCCCCAGACGACACCATGGAAGGTAAATGTCCTGCAGGCGTCACTGTTAACTCACTCTCACGTCAGATCTCCATAAAGCTGGGGGCTGGAGCTCGCTGTGCTGAGGTCGGCACTATAGCAGGGTTTAGCCAGAATACCCAGGTGGGCAAATCGTAAATCAATATGGTTATTCTGTAATGGTGGGGGATGGGGACACACTACGCATTCACATTTAATTTGCAGACTCCTTTATAGAAAGTACTGTACATTTTGAGAAAGCAAGGTCAGCCGTGGGTTAAGGGCCTTGCTGAAGAGCTCGACTGGAAATCGCTCAACACTGAGATCTGAACTCGCAGCTTTCCGATCACAGGTACAGTGCAATAGCCCACTGAACCACATGACGCACCCCTCGAAACACGGCACCAAATCTTGCAGAGGTATTTCTTTTTAAAGCATCGTTTAACCTTTATGTATAACACTTCATCTTGTCACCACGATTAAAACGATTGGCATCTAGTGCTCCATTCAGATCTAGTTTTCCAAACTCATTCACATCCCGCTAGCAAATTGCTTTCCATGTTAATGTCATCGCTCTGACCTTCAGCGTTACTCCAAGGTACACTCTGCCCTTTGCTGCATCGTGAACCTTTATCCAAGAGCAGCCGGTGATCTCTGTACGCACCAGTGATAAATCTGTCCGGCTCGGTCCCTCGCACTGAACGGGCCTTCCTTATGCTCCTGTGTCAAGATGTTTCTCATCTTAGGGGTTTGGGGCTCAAGCGCCGTGTTCACGCCCTGAAGTCCTTGGACCCGTAGCATACAGTACTCTCTCAAGCCGTGGTGGAATAGGGCGAGAAACGCTTTTCTTTTAGGACCCCAGAGTGTCTTACTTTGATTCTCCCTCTGTTCTGTAATTGCCTCAGGCAGGATTGGCTTATGGTGGCAATCCTCTGATCTCCTGCTTGCTGTACTGTCAGGACATCTCCCTCAAATGGCTGCTGATCACTTGGCAAAATATCAGGCAGGACTGCGTGCTGTCAGGACGCTCCACTAGAAACAGATTTTCACACATGCAACCAGCTAATTGCTGACTATCAGAGGATGTTTTAAGCATGAAGGCACTGTCAGATTAAGAGTCACACTTTATGTAATTGTAAATTTACATTTCCATTTTGTGGCTCATTAAATGACTTCAGTAGCTGCACCCTTCCCTTTCAGACCATGTTTCCTTGAGGAATTTGAGATCTACCGTGACATAGTTCTGCTTCTGAAACGTAAGGAGAACCTCTGAGACAGAAACAGATGTTAAGGACTCCTGCGTTATATGAAGATCATCCTCGAGTTCCTGTCCACTTCAGTGCTCAGGAGCGTCAGTGGGGTGTGACACTAATGGAGGCCAAGCCCCCACTGTGACTTAAGGGCTTTAATGAGCAGCTGAACGCAGGCCAGTTGACATGCCCTCTCCCTACTTGCAGACTTTGACTGGAGCTCCTTCTGGCTGTGGAGCCGCTTCGTGGACTACCTGCAGTGCGTGCTGACTTTCACTGCCGCCGCCGGCTACGTCACCTACCTCCTATTGGACTCACCGCTCTATGTGGAGACTCTGGGGTTCCTGGCCGTCTTCACGGAAGCCATGCTGGGCACACCGCAGCTATACTGCAACTACCAGAACAAGTCCACCGAGGGCATGAGGTAGGAGCCAGGCCACTAGGGGCCTCCAACATAGAGGTGTCTGTGTGTGTTTGTTTGTGTGTTGCATATATTATATTGTGTGTCCCCCACAATGTGATTAAAAACCTGTTTTGTCCCAGTAGGAACATTTTTTCGTTACCCACAAATGGATACTCAATTTTATACAAATTTGTGAATACAATCAAACTAAGAATTCCAAAAGTCTTGTATTTTGTTTGGTTACTTATGGTTAGGGCTGGGTAGGGGATAAAGTCATCATTTCTGGGATTAGGGTCATGTTCATAGAAATAAAGGTAGGGTTCCCATAACGGTATAAAGGCAAACTTGTGTGTGTGCGCACATGTTTTCAGTCCACGTCATTTCACATGGTGGTAGTTTTTTAAAATTGCTACTTTTTTGCAAAATAAGCATGACTTTTTTTCCCCCCTGCTGTTCACCAAGAATACAGAATCAAGTCGGCTATTTACAACTGTTTAAAGATCCTGTGCATTTCACAGTAGTTCTGTTCTCCCTCCTGTAAAATGAGTGTTTGTTTGTAGCCTACCAGCTTTTGTCATCCCAAGCCTTGATCACCTTTGGACCAGATTCTCCCAGCCTATGCGGGCAAGCTGAGCTGACATCTTGTAGGATTTCAGCCGTGTGTCTGTGTGGTCCAATTTCCCAGAGTCGGCAACACCACTAATGCTGAAGGAGTGATGACTGATGGGTAGCGGTCCTCACATGCTGTTTCCCACCGGTCTGTGCAATCAGCCCCCTGAGAATCAAAGTGTTGCTTCAGCCTGGGGCAGCTTCACATTGCTAGGCTACGACGGACTCCTGATTGCCCCCTGCTCTCTCACCATGACGTGACAAATCAAAATTTTGCAGTGGACACTTCAATGGCAAAAAGCATGACTAAAACAGATTGATGGGGACATCTGGCATTTAGCATCCAGTGCATCCTGTATTTCACCTGCGCTGTTAAAACGCTGAATATTAACGCATATTAATCATTCCTCATGATTCATACCTTTATAGACTCCAGCTAGCAGTATATGCTGTTAAGTACTCGGATCACGTTTCGATGTTTGTTTGTTTTTTTTTTCCCATTTTAGTAATTATACCTTTAAAAGCAGCCAGGAGGCACTGAGGAGTCTCCTGGACTGCAGGATGCTAATTATGACAGTGTCGCCTATTTGTTTTGTGGTCCTTTAATTAACGCAGCAGTTGTTGCTGGCTTCGGTGCTTGGGGAGGCCTGGATTCTGCGTCAGAGGCTAAACTGGTGAATCTACCGTACGGCATGATCTCTGAGGGAGTTTGGGTGCCTGTGGCCAAACTGCATGTGTTTGACAGGCAATTAAAGTGGCCATGATGGGAGGCAGTGTGGCCGTTATTTACCTGACGACCATAATCGACTGCTCCTCTGGCCAAACCCACGCCGGTTATTGCTGGTGAGGTTTCCTCCTCTTCCTCCTCACTTCGAAGGTGAAGGAGCCCCCCTGCGTTACCTGCCTCTTTCTGCTTTGATTTCAGCTTTGCTCTGTATCCTGTCGTTTCTGGCATGCTTCCGTGTGCTTCACTCTCATCCAGTAGGGGGCTCTCTACTAGTAAATCTGCTAATCCTTTAGCCTGGGGCCTGTGTAGGGCCCCTTTGAGGCCGTGCTTTATACACTACAGCAGAGGTCACTAACAGGCGGACCGCAGTCCGGGTCCAGACCCTGAAGCTGTCCCATACGGACCCGGACCGGTAACCAAAACGGAAAGTTATGATTTAAAACCTGACGGGGCGCTTCTATTTTAACCGGCACAGCTTTTATAGTCTTTTCGGTAGCGGTTTAGCACTAGAACCGCCGTTTCCCAGGACAATGAACATCAAACGCCTTTGACCGGCAAGCAAGGCGTAGTTCGGCGTTTGCAGCCCTTTGTCTGCGTAAATGTGCCATTAGTGTTAATAGCAGCAGCGAAGCTAAGACCCGCAAACAAAAAGCCGTAATGTTCCTAAGAGAGTGGCTGCTCTGTCCTGAAATCGTAAAGCCCAGTGTGTATTATGTAACATGTTGGATATATAAACGTAGTTTATTGGTGATTTCATATTCGTTGAAGTTTCTGCTTTTTAACAACTGCATAAACTGATGTTATTTGTTATATAAATGAACTCCGGTGAAACAAAAAAGTACGTTTTCAGGGTTGCCAGAGTGGGTCCAATAATACCTTTCAGCTTTCATATCTCCTTGGAGCATTAGAGCACCTAGTGGCCCCCTTCGGAAATGCAGCTCTTTCCCTCACACCCTTCTTCACACCTTTCCTTGTTCCTAAGTGACTTGTTCCCTTGCTCATTAGTGACTGTGTAATTTGTATCCAGTAAGGCCTTAAACTGAATATGTCCTGCCTGTGATCTCTCTCCGTCTGGCTCTGACCCCTTGGATCACACACTCCAGCATCTGGGTGGTAAGGTTTCCTAATGAGCTCCGTGTCAAACAGGAAACCTGACCGCCCGTCCCAGTGGGTCTCGGGGCCTGTGGCCGCTTTGTAGGGGGTGGGGGGGGGGGGTCGCGTGTGCCAGGGGGCGGCGCCCTCTCGGATTCATTCTAATTGCTGGGTAGGAGCAGGAGGCCGGCTGTTCACTGCTGCATTATTCTGACAGGAGTGCTTTGGGGCTGGGGTGGCAGGAGGCCGAAGGTTAATGGGTTCCTTTGGCCTTTGATTAGCGATGTTTGTTTGTTCCCTCGAAGTTGTTGCAGAAGAACACGCCCCCCCCCCAATCAGCGTGTTCTGTCTGCTGGTTGCCTAGGTGAACAGCTGCTGACTGGAGATCAGCAGAGCAAAGCTTTAAATGGGAACGCATCACGGTGACGCTGATAGTGTGCTCGGGCGGGGGAAGGGGTTTGGCCCAGCTGGGTGTGTCCGCCCCCCCCGTCCCAGGCCGCTGTGCTGTGCCGCAGCGCTAAGCCAACATTCATCCCCCCACTCCTGATGGTCTTTTCTCCACATACCGCGCTGACTTCTCCTCCCTTTGTGTAAGGTGCTTTTCACTGTCATTATTAGTAATTAGCTCCCCCCGTGGCTTGGATGGGGTTTAATACATTAGTGTTTTGGGAGACATTTTACTAATGTTTCTGAATCGAGTGAGACCCCAGGGGCTCCGCGATCCCCATTTATACCGACTCATTGAGCGATGACTGGGGTCAGTCAGCACGGTGACGCTCAATTCAGTGACTGAGACGGCAGTGACGCTGGGCCAGTTTCCCAGGTCTCGTCATATCGGTGTGAGTCCATGGGCTCCGGTGTCTGCATGTACGCACTTGTACTAACGAGTCACTGTGGAATCAGGGGAATCCTGGGACCTCCAGGCCCTTAAAAGACGGGGCCCGAAATAACTTCTTGCTGTGTGTTTATCACTGGATTAGATGGCCTGTCCCATGAAGGTGACCTCTAGGCTGTGGCCCACGTTTTCTCTGATTGGCCAGCGGCAAGCCAAGTGCTTCCCAATGGGTGTCACAAGCCACACCCCCATCCCCACAGCCAGCCAGCTGATCTGGTTTATTCAGTTTGCCTAGTTACCCTATAAGCAGTGCAATAAGTCCAATTAGGGACCAACAGGGAATGATGACCAGTTAAGTTGGATAATATTACAGGAAATGAAAAATGCCAACTGCAAATACAGGAAGTGGAGCAATCGGCTTGACCGACATTAGTGTAGGTATTTTAATAATACCTATGATGATGATGATGATGATAACTCAAACAAAACCTGACGAATGCTTTAATCGTGCTTAAAAAAAAAAAAAAAAAAAATTCTAATACTTGATCATTACTTAACATTCTGATTCTCATTTTGAAAAGCACCCCCATCGCTTTTTTTTTAAATGGTTCATCCCAATCAAGCCCTCAAACAGCGTAATGGCCTCATCTTGGGAGACCGCGGTCAGACAGGCTGGGGACTGTCCGGGGGCGTCGGCTGGCAGAGCTGTAATCGGCCAATAGGGTGCGTTTGCTGGGGGCTTGTTAGCTCGTGAGGATTATTCTGATGGGTTTTCTCCTCAGCTCGTGGTTAGGTGACCAATCGCGGAGTTATTTTCAGGCCTGCGCCTGACCTCACATCACTCATTCGACATGTGAGGATGAGATGTCTTTATTCTCAGAGGATTGTTAGCGTGCTGATGGGTAAAATGAAGAACATTTGTAGGTAGACTCCTGTCACACCCTTACCTGCTGTAACCTTGTATTCCCCTGGGTGTATGGGTAAGCTGGGGCTGTCAGTAAAAGCTGACTTTCCTGTGTTGCCCACCCTCCGATCTCTGACCTCCATCCACCGTGAGAAGGCGCAGCTGCGCTGAAACCCCAGCCCCGAGTGCCTCCCCATCCTGGATACCTGCATTGTACCGTAGTGGTTGCATAACGGTTTTGCCCCCACCCCCATCGCACAGGAATGGTTCGTCCTTGGTTGTTCTGGTCGCCGCTGATGCCCCCGGATGCTCACCGCCGACATCGTGTTTACACTGTCTTGTTGCATCCGTAGCACGATCCCCCCCTTCTGCCTTTTCAATTCCCCGCTCTGTCTCCATAGTAACTCTGCTCGATGTTCCTCTCTCTGCTTATAAAGTGTTTTGTTTCCGGACGGAACATCGGCGGACAATCGCGAGAGTGATTTCTCTCTCATCAGGAGTTAAGGCCCCCATGTGTCGCTGACTCTCATCCTGCCTCATACTCGCTATCGACTGTGCAATAACAATCGGCTGGAAATTGGCTTTTATCTACAGCCACGTTCTCGCAGCGTCTGCCAAAAACACAGCGTCTTCGCCGCCACCGATGGCTGCCCGGCCCGCGCCCGTCTGCTGCCCACAGGAAGTGGGGGTGGGGATGGGGCGGTCTGTGTCCTCCGTCCTGACGAGGCTCACCATGACAGCTCGATAGATGCCCTCATTATCTTGTGCTGATTTAGTAATCGGCGGGAGGCATAGCGGCATGCGTCTGTGGGCAGGCCAGTGGACCAGGCAACGCCGACTCTTGTCTCCTGCACAGATCACAGATCCCCCCCCTTTAATTCGGTACGCCTCCCCTCCCCCCACCCCCCGCCATCACTAACGCTACCCACTGCAGGGCCACGACATGCTTCCTATGGGGGGGTGGACATGGCTATATTGTCTTAATCTTATTAAATATCCATCAGATTAATAATTCTGGTTAAAAGCTTCTGCCAACAAACAGAACGATGGCCTGGACCCCTTTCTTCTGAGGTCATTGAAGCAATACTGTGTTCTGGAGAGTATCAGCTCCTGTGAGGTCCCAGTGGTGGCCATCCAGAGAGCGAGCGTCTCCACTCTGTGCTGCCTGGGTGGTCAGCCTGCTAGGGGATGCCGATTGCGGGAGAGAGCGTGCCGCCGGGCTGCTGGTGCCTGGTGATGGCGCCAGGTGAGGGAGACACCCGCATAGATGTTACACAAGGTTGCCTGGATACGGGAAGATGCCATTTGTATCCAGGGCTCTGCTACTTGAATGACACCACAAATGCGGTGTTTTTCTAACTCCGTTATGTCGTGGTTTGTAAAGGTCTATGGCTTTGTCCAGTTGTGTTAAAATTCACATTTGCTACATGTGCGACGTGTGTAACAGTCTCCTAATTCACGCCAGTTAAATTGTTTCATGCAATGTCTAGTTAGCATTCCTCCTGCTAAGGTTTTAAAGTTTTTAAAGTGAATTCAACAAATTGCCAGCTAGAAAGTGAAACCCTGCACCGCTGGAGCCTTTCTGAAGAGTCCGTCGGCTGATTGGAGATCAGTGCTCTTTGTCCACACTCCTGCTTTTTCTCTGCTTCAAGGTCAGGATAAGCCACCCATACTTAACTGAATACTCTATATAAACAGCACGTGTAGATTCAGCTGTGTGTGTGTGTGTGTGTGTGTGTGG
>JAODLD010000052.1:20688737-20725007 GCA_026781065.1 Mormyrops boulengeri | reverse complement strand
CCCCCACTCCTTGCTTATATCATAATAGGCTGTCCTGGTTCCACCTCGATTCATCCAAATTGGCTCTAAAGTTTAGCACATCTCCCCTATCTGTATTGTCCTCCTTTCATGGTGAATTCTGGAAAGATGTGCCAGTGTTACTTTAAAATGAAGTGTTTTATGTCAATGTGAGAGCTGAACCACAAGCCTGCTTCCCTGACAGTGGCCAAAACAAAGTCGCTGATGCACTTCCGCTTTTCTGATGCTGCGCGTCGCACCCACGTGTCCCAGTTCTGTGGCCCCAGGGGGGAAACGCTCCGGCTCCCCATGCCTGCCTCGGGGTCACACTGCCTCTTCGCTCCTGCACTTTCAAAGCTAACCTTTGACACTCCTCCTCACCCTGTGCTGATCAGCACCAGACACATCTGTCTGCTCATGGGAGTTTTACCGATACAAAAATGTTCGGAGGGCGGAAGGAAAAATGATTGGTTCAGAGAGATAACTAGAGCAGGCGTGACCAACCAATCAGATGTCTTGGTCCTGTCTTCTCCAGTTGTGTGTACCCACCTCCTCTACAATTTGATTGGTTCAGAGAGATAGCCAATAATTTTTCCTTGTGCCCTCAGAACATTTTTGTGTAAGTAAAACTCCCATGAGTTCCATCTTCATGGAGCTCTTCTTTTTAGTTTTTTTTTCAGTTTTCATATTATATGTTATTTCAGGTATTAGCCAAATGTGGTCATTTGCTGATGCATTTCTCTTAAATGGGCATGGTAATGGCAGCTGGGTTATTGTCAGTTATATTCTAAGTCCCCCATATAAGATTAATCTGCAGGGGTTGCCTACATGTGTTCATATACAATTTTTTTTTTAATAAACTGTTTGTACTCTGAAGATTTGGTGGGAAGAAAATGTAAAAAAAAAAAAAATAATAATAATAATAATAAAGAAATGGTTTGAGAATGCTGCAAAGGGTTAGTAAAGGATTGAAGGTGAACGGATGAGGCTGTCTGTGTGTTCATTTCTCCCGTCTGCTGTCCTTGCTACCATGTTCTACTCTGAAACATGGCCACGCAGTAAAAATATTACATTCTATGCGAGTCCCTTACAAAGTCAGAGCATATACCTGACAAGCCGATTGGTTCAAAGCGTTTAAGATAAAACGGCTGAAGGATATTGATCTCTGCCATCGTCTTTCGTGTGTGCTTGAATACTTCTGTGCTTTTATGTTCTCCAGAAATATGAAAGTGCAGGACAGAGTGGCGGCCACCTCCCTGCGCTCACCACTGCCCCCGCCTGTAGGCACAGAGCTGAAGGCTTAGCTCTCAGGATGGCAGAGAATAAGGTTTAGAGATCCCAGACGAATCTGCAAAATAATCGTTTTACCAAAAGTGTATGTTTGTTGGTTTCCATCATTACAGATTATATCTGACTTTGTTACGGAGCTGAATTCATCCCATTGGCCTGCTGGCAGTAAGATCCATGTTACGGAGTTTCCCTGCAAAGTCATGAGGTTGTTACTCCAGCGTCCTGCAGTCTGCTACCAGCGCGGTCTACTTTCTGTCTAAATCTATTATTGTAGGTTTCCCTCCTCCAAGATCATCTCAGCAAAAGGCTCTTGTGCTTGATATTAATGGCAAATATTATGAATATTCCTCTGCATGGAAATGAAACCCTTTATGTAGCTAATAAAGAATATTTAATTAATGGCAGTGAATTTAGGCTACCAGCCGTGTGCTCTGATGTTCAGCTGAGCTGTGGCGCCGCTGGGGAATATTAAACAGGGTTTCGATGTCAAATAAAATTTTAATCTGCATACAGTATGACTTTAAAAGACAAAGCAATGACATTTTGTAAAATGAGCTGGTCCTGAGTCTACTGCATCTAAATCATTCAGCAGGTATAAATGCTTCATTTATATACATTAGCTTATTATTGCAGAATATTGTACAACTTTTTAGTAAAACTTTTGTTTTTACATTATGGGTCGAGTTTTGTCGCCGTTTTGTAATAAGGATTGAAATTCTTTAAAAATCAACTCAACAACAACTTCTAACATTTGTCTATATTGAGCAGCCAATGTACCCTTGGGGGGGTCAGTACCAGTTCTTCCTTCATTTCACATCCACCTTTACCTCATTTCTGAACCTTCAGGCTGTCTGATATCCCCTGAGCACATCCATGGCTAGCCACAGGAGAGCATTTGTTAGGCATTTGATGACTTCCTGTCTTCCACAGCTCTCTGAGCCGCCGCGACTGTGGACTTCCTGTGTGTTGCGGCCTCCATCATGGAGGGAAAGGAGCTGTCCGTCTCCTGCGAGTCCTCGCTGTTCTGCGACTTGGTGCTGTCATGGGAGTCCGGCTTCTGCCGGGATGCCCTGCTCTGCTCCTCCTTCAGCTCCAGGTAGGAGCGTGAGAACGTATGGAAGATGGAGGTGACAGGAAAGGCCATGAGCAGGATCCCGCTCAGGATGCTGCTCAGCGCCACCACCTGGCCGGGGATGCTGCGCGGCACCATGTCCCCGTAGCCCACCGTCGTCATGGAGATGACGGCCCACCAATAGCTACCCGGGATGCTGGTGAACTCCTGTTTGGCGCCCATCTCGCTCTCAGCCAAGAAGACCAGAGGTGAGAAGAGTGCCATGGCCACGCAGAGGAAGAGCAGCAGCAGGCCGAACTCGCGGGTACAGCGGCGCACTGTCAGGCCCAGTGTTTGCAGGCCCAGTGAGTGACGTGCCAGCCGCATGACGTAGAAGATGCGCAGAGCCCGCAGCACCCGCAGCACCAAGCCCACCTTCTCTAGGTAGTTGTTCCCCGAGCCGGCAGGCCTCTTGCCTGCTGACAGCGAGTCCACGATGAGCGTGATGTAGTAGGGCAGGATGGCCACCACGTCGATAATGTTGAGCGGCGTCCGCAAGAAGAGGCACTTCCTCTGTGTCTGGATGAAGCGCAGCAGGAACTCCAGGGAGAACCAGGCCACGCACACCGTCTCCAGCACGAAGATGTTGCGACACCGCTGGGAGCACTCGCCCTAGTGGGGGTGTCAGAGAGCGTACAGTGAGCGACTTCCCTGAACTGGAGCTATGCCCCCCCACCCTCCTGCATGCTGTCCACACCCCTCAATGTCTCAAATCATATCAGGTTCTCTGTTTCAATTGTCCCTCCATACTTAATGTCAATATTTACCTGCTTGAAGTAGAAAGAAAAGTAAAATAATAATTCTGTCTTGCATATAAAAAACCTATAAGTTAGCCGGTCGGTGGAAATATCCTTCAGACCAATTTTAATTCCCCCTAAATTTTATGGCCGCAGTTATTCTTGAATTTCAAGTTAAGTACGCTCCAGTGGCTGCAAATTTGCAAGTTCCCTCATTAATTTTTGTCACCCTACCATATCTCAAACGTCACTCTATCTTTGATTGCGGTAAAGTGGCTTGCAAACATTTGAGGGTGTAATTACCAGTGATTATTCCTTATTCTCCTAAGGACCAGGGCTGCCCATTTTCGGTGCCTGTCTGCCAGACATGCTGGCCTTCTGGCGTCAAGCAAATGCTGGGCTTTGAAATCCGATTTATTTGTCTGGAAAAACATCCGAGCTTTTCCACATTTTATCCAGTATCAGCTGTTCTATAGATGTCTTTTAATTTATGAGGATTTAGATGGATTTTTTAACAGAAACTACTCATCTGTGCTCTCCAGCAGAGGCTAAAACTTAATACTATAGAAGAAAGAGTTTTTAAGTGTCATATTTATGACCAGATTTGCTTGAGGAATACAGATAACGGGTTGGGAAGACGGAATTCGGAATGTCAGATTAGAGACAGATATCCAGGTTTAAGAGGAACTTCTTACATTAATTCCTACAGCAAAACCCAACGGGATCCTACATGCAAACACTTTAGCCATCAAAGTAAAAGTTAAATGGGATTTTTGCATAATTGGCACACGAAAGATCCAGGCTTCTGTTTGATCTGGATTGAAAAAGGGTAGAAGGTCATGCTGCTCCCGTTTTGGTTTTTCTATGTTGTTTCCCTCCAAAAAATGTTCCCCTGCAGCTACAGAAGCATTGTTTATTTGATCAATGTTGACCTCTCATCTGTTAATAATGAAGTCCCCTCTCTTTACAGGTTTTAAACCCCAAACGTTCAAAGTTTTCGCACTAATAATACCTGAAACATTGGTAAGTCACAACACAGGTGCCAAGTTTTGTAGCTAAAACTACAGTGACAAATTAGCATCTTTTTAATGGACTGCCTGGTATGCTTGGGGATATGAGAGATATGTGAAATACAGCAATTCAGTTTCAGTTTTTATCTAAATTTGTTTAGATAGATAGATAGATAGATGGAGGGAAACCTGAGGGAACCAGGGAATTAATCATCTGACGAGGTAAAGTTGATTAACGACAGCTAAAACCTAACCCTACCAAGGAGGCAGGAGTAATTAACGAATTAGCCGATTTAACGGGCATTAAACAGGGCTTCCACGGCCCCGTTTTAAATGCCCTCAAACGATGGCCAAAACAGCTTGCAGATTATTTAAGATATTTTTTTAAGAAGCTGGTCGTGAAGGTAATTCAATCAACAGACCATTCACATTTAGGCTTTAATTCAGATTTCCACCCTGAAATAAAATAAGGAATTTATCATTAATCCCTTTCATATGCACTCCAGCCTAATCTCATTAAGGTGCTTTGATTTTATTCTGTTACTTGGTAGTTGGGCTTCATGCCATTGGATAGACTGACTGGCTGATTGCCCCATTCTGATTCATCTCTGCCCCGTTCCTGATGCCATTCGGGAATGGGCGGTACACCAAGCCGAGTGAGTGTGTCCCGCCATCAGCACCCCTACAGAAACATGCGTCTGATCACCACACGCTCCCCGACTAGCTGGGCTCACACAATCACAGTTTCTCAAATACTGGAGAAAGTTTAGAGTAGATTTCATTTCCCAAACTTGTATGTGTCCACATCTCCTATCTTGGTAAGAGCTGTAATAATCAAATGGATCATGGAATGGGAAGCTTATCTTACTGGTATTCAGGCAGAGGAGAGCTGCAAGGCTGGAAAACTTTTCCCTCACTGGTGAAAGTTATTAAAGCTAAACTAAGACGGTGTGTAGGGTGAAAGCTGCTAGGAATAGCAGGGAGGGCACAATCGATGCGAGTATGAAAATGTGTACCTTTCAAGCACTTCAGTTGTCAACAATAAAATTATTGTCTACATGCAGTACTCAATTTACGAACGAATCTGTCTATAAATTGGATTTGTAGGTATGTCGGAAAAATAATACGGTACATTATTATGACTATTATACAACAATATTAAAAGTAACTCCAGTGTTTTCACAAGCGTCACCAAGTAGAGCGCGTTTGTTATTACGAACTATTTAAACCTCATTTTTATATGACAGGCTATATGGCAGTTCGTTCGTAAGTACAAGTTGTTCACAAGTCAGATGTTCTTAACCCTGGACTGCCTGTGCGAACTGAAATGAATTGTCAATGATGAAATTATTAAAAGTGTTTTAAACTGTTGGTCTGAAAGTATAATCCATGAGGATGGTCTTTGACAGCGATACGGGAGGGCCGCTGTGACCCCGCTGTGACTCCTGGCTGTGTGTCAGGAGGATTCAGAGGAGAGCAGAACAAAGCTAAGCGCCCGAGGCTGTCCCAGCAGGAGGCAGCTGAAAGCGCCAGGTCCGCCGGCCTCTGGCAGATCAAGGTGCCTGGCAGCACCCGTGAGATTGGAGGTGACGCCTATTGTGCTGTCCGCGGTACAGCTCTGGGCCCAGGGAGATGCTCAAACTGCTCACCCCCAACACTCCAGTACTGGCTTCTGTCCACAGGAGCAAAGACTGCCTGCCTTTCAAACAGTCACTTTTCCCATTTCAGCTGAAGGTTATTCCCAGTGCAACATTCAGTTGTCAGAGTGAAACTTCCTCACCAAAAATATACTTCAGAAAGTTTCAGAACAGGGTACTTTCGAGTCGATTCATTATCCAAATTAGCATCACATTCACAGTACATATTAGGGTCTTTAATGCTAACTGTTATTTCAATCAAGGAATTCTGTCTTTAGAAAACACTTCCAGAAATAACCCAATACCATCCCTGCTTAGTTTTTTCCTAATGAAAGTTACTTTTCCTGCTGATGTCTATGTGGAATGACATGCAGCAAGGCTATGATCCCTACATGGCCATGTGTGCTAAACGTAAATCTTCCGTGTGCTTTCTACCAAACAGAGGGTGAATATCAATACCAAGAATTCAAAGACCATGTGTACTTGTGGTCTTGGCAGGACCGGTCTTGCAAGCTTGAAGAACGAGCTTGGAGTGCAATGAATCATGGGATTGGTCTCGTTCGGCGAGGATGCAACCAACGTATCCTTGGTATTTGGAGAGGAGCAAGACCAACATCCAGGGATTTTTACCATCCTCAGTACCTGTTTTCTTAGTATTTGAACTGGTCTTTGGCAAAGGAAGATGACGTAAAATGACACATTTTGAGATTCAGCCAGAATGTCTTGCGAGGTTCAGTACGATACAGTCTGCCCAATCTTTGCTTCCTCCTTTCACTGGTTCCCGTGTCCCTCAAGACTGATTTAAAAGCAATCAAGCTCCTTGTTATCATCCTAATAGACTGACAGGGCCTCTTTCTGGCTGACTGGCTTGTCTGTAGAAGCTCCCTGAACTGCTGCCCTTTGTGTGTAAAATCTTTTCAGGGGTGTGTCTCCCTTAAGCCGCCTGCATTTACCCTCCGCGCTCCCAGCTTGCTGCGGCTTCTACCGCGGCCCAAGGCCAGGCAAAGACTCAGCTTCCTGGGGGATTGTGAGGTTTTGGGATTTTTTTTACTGGATGCTAATTCAGTTCCATGGCAAGGAACAGATGATGTCATCTTAAGCTTACTGTGCCAAGAACGAGCACAAATGTGCCATGTTTTCCCTTATCAGTGGTAATTCTCTGGGATAATTAACAGTTGTATGAATTGTCAAACTTAGTTTACAGGATTGGCATCCTTTGGATGGGAGCATAACTGACACTGAAACTGAGAAAATTACCTGTTCTGAATCACTTTAGTGTGACTCACACTGTATAGAGACAACAACAAGCACAGTCATTTTGTATGAAAAAGGGTGATTAAAACCCCAGAAAGCCGTGTAAAACTTCATATATTTTTTTCCCTTCCAAAAGCGATTTAAAAACTGTGTTCTCTCTAAATTTGGAAAATAAAGATAGATTTCATATGGAGGGGAAATTTGTTTCCCCCTCTGATTTGGGTCTCTTTTGAGAATAAATGGCTCATTCATGTATTGTGTTGTACATGCGAGTTTGATGTTCAGACTGCTTTTTTCATACCGCTCTTTACTGCCACATTTCCAAAGCTTCGTTGCGGTGTTTAGTGTGGAGTCTGTTTGACACTCAAGACAACAGCAAGAAATACATTTCTGTTATAATGTCAAATGATTTGGGTGCTTAGAGAGTTAGACAGTTCTGTAGCTAATGCTACAGTCATTCAGTACTGAAAATGGTTATCTTGGACCCACTACTATTAAGGAAAGGGTTGTAAAGTTTGAGCCTACAGAATTGGGTATGAATGGAACTATGTACGGTAACAGTCATTAATCAATGGAAGAAACTGGAGTCAAATAAAACAAGGATCTGAATGTAATGGACATAAGGGTGAATTTCATAATAATAATAACAATCATTTAAGATCCTCATGTGGAAATTCTCCCCCAACTTGCTTTCTGTAGGTGAGAGCAAGCTGGCCGTGAACTAGATTCTAGATCTAAATGCCTGTCACTCATGTTGAAGGCGACAGATCTTAACACTAGCGTTTCTGTTCTCATTTCTGGCTGACAGCGAGTCCTTTCGGCTGTAATGAAGTAGAGACAAGCCAGACTGGATGATTTGATTTATTTTTTCTCTGTGATCAAAGTAAAACAGAGATTTTTAAACTCATATCCACCTTGCGTAAAATTGATTTAAATGCCACCTGGCATCTCAGGATCTGCAATGCGAATGAAATGCACTCCCTACATGACTGGAACCTGTACTTTGCCATTTGCCAATTTGGAGAAGATGAGGCCAAAAGAATGACATAACACTCTCATTTAAAGTTATGGTGATCATCAGCTAACGAACTAAGAAAACAGTTGTTAACATAGGTCACTAATGGAAGAGACCATTAGGAAATGTAAGTGGACGGAACCACAACATCTAAGGGGACTCACCCTCTCCTCCTCAGCCCGCAGGTCGGGCATGGTGCTGATGCAGAGCGTGACCGCAGTGATGGCCACGAAGACAACCGAAAGGCAGGCGAAGATCTTCCCGGGCAGCCCAGAGTGCGGGTTCTCCACCATGTCCCTCAGCCTACGCATGCAGCCCGCCATGCGGCCCTCGTCCACATGGGGACAGGGTGCGGCCTCCTCACTGGGCGGGGAAGCCTGCCCGCCATCCTGCCGCTGGGCCTCCCGTTCCTCTTCCTGCCTCTGGCGGAGCTTGCGCAGGCAGCACCACTCCAGGCTGGCCTCCTCCACCCCCCAGTAGAGCAGCTCCTCCTGGAAGGACAGGGCGCAGACCTCCCGCAGGAGCCGCAGTTTGCCAGCCGCCAGGAAGGTGACGATGGCGCGGAAGGCACTCGGGTTGCGGTCGAAGAAGAACTCATTGCAGCTGATGTCATAGTCGTCGCACACGTCCATGATCTCCTCGTGGTTGTTGCAGCTCCTCAGCTTACCGAGCCGGGTGAGCGGGAATTCCTCCAGGGTGGTCCAGGGGATGCGGTACTTGATCCCACCCACGTTGATGATGGCGGCACCCCCATAGCCCTCCTCTGGGTGGTACGCATCTTCTTTCTGCCTCAGCAAGCTGGCTCTCTTATAGAAGACGCCTTTGTTGGTGGTTATCTCGTGCACGTTCTCCAGGGGGTTCACGTGGAAGGTGGAGAACTGGCGCTCCGCACTGCCGGCAAGAAAGGCCACTTCCTGATACATGGCCCAGACTTCCTGCCTCTTGGCGTCAGGGCGCAGATGTCTTATTAGTCGATGGTGAGCAGGGAGGGGCTCCTTTTCCACAGGAGTCCTCTTACCTGAGAGCAACACGTCAGGAGCATTCGTCATCATTCCTGAACTTCCTTCAGAATCCCTCCTAGTTTAACTCAGACACCGGGCAGTGTTAAATGGAGCCTGACAAACGTCTATTGAGCCCGAGCATCCTACCGCAAGGAGGGATACCTACCCAAGTGCGCACGTCTCTATTTGTATGCAAATGTACTCTGCTGATAACTGCTTCTCTGGGTTTAACTGCTCTACCTCTGATATATAGATGTGTTTAGAACTGTCAGAACGGGTTCATCAAAAACCACTTAAAATGAACTTCTACAGAAGCCCAGGGTATAAATAATTAGTGTTAAATGGTGACCTTAGCATCCGCTCCTCTCTCTCTCTCGCATAACCAAAGATCCAAATGAAATGATTCCATTTAAAGCTTTTTTTATTTATATACAGCTGTAGCAGAGTTTGTGTACCTGTACAACAGCCATATGTAGCACAGGCATGCTAGTGATTTTCATTAATGCTAGGCAGAGAACAGCTCTCCCTGTAAACTCTCACTATTAGGCCTTAAAGGGGAGCTGTTATGCTTTTTTGGTCTTGCCCTTTCCTTTAGTGTGTCATATAGCTGTATGTGCATGTTAATGGTCTGCAAAGTCTTTAGGCCCCAAGTACACACCAAAGGGAGTAAGTATCACCGCACTTGTCTAATTTGCCTGAAATACCTCGTTCGAATTCTAGCCCTATCTTCCCTGACATGGCGAGGTCACCTCATAACACAATCCTTATTGGCTGCCTCCTTGCAAAGACCTGTCAGCAGACTGCAAGACAGGGGTGGAACGTATAGGTCAAGCTGACCAATCGGGCAAGCTGACCAGTCAGAGCACACTAGGCTCTTGGGGGGGGGGTCTTAAAACTCCAACAGAGCGCTTCAGACAGAGGATGAATAGAGAGGAGGAGGAGAGGTAAGGAGTATGAACTGATATATCACATACATACTGATACTGATACATCACGTGACAAACCACCTCAGGGATGAGAACCTGAGTGCAGCCACGTGGCGGATGATACCTCAGTACCACAGCAGTCCGAAAGGAACAGTGTGAGTTTTTTTTCCAGTGGCTGGAGTGTCAATCCTGCCACCAACCCCCACGTTTTCCCTGTATGTTGGAGGATGGGATGGATGTAGATTAACGTCATACCCAGGACACAGCAATCGCAGGTTAAGGGCCTTGCTCAAGGGCCCAACAGAGAAGAATCACTCTGGGCATTCATGCGATTTGACCCCAAAACTTATGAAGAGTGAAAATGAGCCCAACGAGTCCTTTTAAACTCAGGTTTTTTACAGCAGGAACATTCCCTCTGATTCCCTCTCCTTTCATTAATATTAATTTAACCTTCATTATATTTACCAGTTGCTGAAAATGTGAAGCGGGATACAATGGTACACGATAGAAAACTGTCCCAAAGTGACGGGTAAATCCGCATAGGCCAGGACTGACTGCCAAAGTGATGCATTTCACTGACAAATGGTTCATGCAGAAGGTTAGTCATGCTGGTCACTGTAAGGCTACAGGCAAAGCAACAGGGTGAAATCAAACAAAAAGTGAATGGGATGGCTGAAACAGTGTGGCTGCCATCTGGAGGGGGGGGAGTCAACCAATTTCACCACTTTAAGTGGCAAATTGGGCACAAGAGCTGTGAAAACGAGCTCTGCACCGAATCCGTCGATTTTTACCATTCTCTGGATATCGCTCCCGCTCTGCTGACTAAGCTATTCTATGATTACCCAGGTTAGGACCAGGGTAGGATTCGTGATTCACCTTGGGCTGCTTTGTATAAAATCACCCAAAAACTAATACAGCAGGGCCAATGGCTCTTGACGATAAGATAATGATGAACGGCGGTAAGCAGTCTGCAAATTCAGGTGAGTAGTTTGTTCTCTGAATGCAATTTACTGCTGTGACACTGAGACAGTGGGAAGAATGACTGTTTTTGCCCTAAGCCTAATTTGCATGCATGGCAGAATAATTGGAAAAGAGTGCCTAACACAAACACTTTCTGACATTAGACATCAGTGCAATAAACTAACAGGTGAACACCATTAAAAACCAAGCTTGGCTCTGTAATGCCCTTTTGCTCATATATTCAAAGTGACAGCAAAACATGCGATGAAGCGCTTGTTTTTCTTTCTGGAGAATATAGCGTCTTCCCGTTGGACAGTGACGTGTTATGACAGCGCGCTTCAGACGACGGAAGCGATTAATCTGAGCTAATTTGGAAAATTGACACAAGCGTTTGTACTTCAGCCATCCGCAATTTGCGCTAAGGCAGCGCTCCCGTGTAAAAATTACATTTCAAAGGACCTCTTGGGTTCACTGGCTACAGCAGAACTAATAGCTGTGTTGTTGATTCTAGTTTTCTTTTTCTTTTTTTGCAGTTGGTGCATAATAGTGTTAAGGGGCTGTCTTAAATCAATTAAAGAATGCGCCAAGAAATAGGAAAATAACTGGGGGGGAGGGAGGTAATCAGTTTTATCAACATATTTATAGAAATGTGCGCTTAACAGACAGGCTTTCCTTTTTCTCTTTCAAAAGGGCTATTAACGCTGAGAATATTAATGACTGCCTCATTTGTGCATGGTGCACAATTTGTATGGAAAACATAGCTGTTATCATTAGTGCACTCATAACGATGAGCTACGAGGGAAAAAATCAGCTTAATGGTTCTCGGCTGGTCTGGTCGAAGCTTCATTATACAACTTTCTGTGTTTTCCGAAGCGTCGCCAGTATTACTGGATATGCAGCTATGGAAGGTGTATGATCGCCATTTCGATTTTATTGGGTTAATACTGTATTATCTTATTGATAGAAATTCACCGAGGTGCAGCTATAGACCATATAAAATATAGCCCAATGTAATAAACATATTTAAATAAAGATATTTAAATCAATCCGGAGAGAACTTTAAGTTTAACATCTTGCATAACAGATTTGACACAAGAGATTGAATGGTACGTATGGTACATCGAGTTACGCATGATCGAGTAACGTCCGATCACATTTATGTTCGACGTCCTTAGTAAAAAAAAAAAAAAAACATTCATGGATCGAGAGACGCCTGGAAGCGACATAGCAGGACGGTATCGGCTCTGTCGCTTATTGAAACGGGCCTACGTGATGGGCAGCTACAGTACCGAGATACGGCCAGATTCACTTGCGTCCGGTGGTCCCCGTCCCAGATGCAAACGATGCGAGTCCTACACTCAGGGGAGTCGTAGCGTTAAGGATGCCCTGGCAAATTCAGAGGGGGCCGTCCTGCGTTAAATTAAGGTGACATTTTGTCGGGGGGGGGGCAAAATTTCTACCTGTATACGCCCCTGCCTACACGTATTCTTCAGATAAAGGTTTTCATATTCAAAACATTTATAATTCTGTCTCCTGTATAATATGATCTCAAGTGGAGTTTTACGAGTAGGTTATTCCATGAAGGAAAGTCCCTTTTAACGGATATAAGAAGGAAGGAAACTTTACTTTAAAAGTTAAATAGCAGTGGCTGATTAAAGGCATTTTAAAATAACTATACAGATAAGTGATTCTGACAGTGATGAAGGAAGTTTAGTTTCTGAAATGTAACATTAGGCAAACGCAGACTCCCTCGTGTCCAAAGACATAAATCTGAAATCTGCTGTTCGTAAAATATTAAACTATGGCTATGCCTATAGTCCCCAGAGCTACACAAAAATGAATGCTTGTAAGTTAACGTAACACTTACTGCATGTGATTTTTTTCATATCCCACTTTGTGACCAGAGAATAAGGAAAAATCAATAAAAGTCTAAGATTTTGTAACTGTGTAGGGGCACTTTCCTCACAACCTATTAATAATATTTTGTTGTTATAAGACATTGGTGTCCTTGGTCGTTTCAAAGAAGGAGTTATATAAATGTAAAATATAAATGGCAATGCTTACAGAGCCCAGTTAGAAAAGATCCCCGAGTCTTAAATCCTCGGAGGACATCGCTACGACTAATAGGTGTTCTCTATGCAGCGCGTTATATAACCATTCATTTTATTTTCAGCCTTTGAGGTATTGTACGCGGAGCTGCTGTTTACAGCTAGCTGTCCGTGTGCTTAGGAAAGTATAAGAGATGTGTCTCATTAATCTGCCTCCAACAGCGGTTGGTTTGTCTCACAGTCATTGACATCCTGAACTCTAAAAGGGCATTTAGTCCGCACCTCTGCGGCTTCTATACCAATGTCTACTTTCATCACGATCATTACGGTCGCAGAGGCTGAAAGGGATCGACTGTTTAATTAGCAGCTTTTAAAATTGACCATTTTAGAACTGATCGTGTTTTACGTAAAACTGCATAATGGATCTGAAACGAGGATTACAGAATAGTCCGTCTTTTTAGCCTGAAACGAATTAAGCTCATGTTGTCAGAGCCCTCTGCGATGAAGGCATTTTAGAGGCTAACGATATCCTATTTGAAATGGCAGATATATGGGTTTTCTCCTTTGTGCCCCTTTTTCTTAATGATCGGACACAGCTAAGTACCAGTTTTGTATTATTAAACTATTATGCATCAGCATATGTCCGTTTTAAAAACCAAACACTACGGATCGAGGTTTGCCTGATTACTGAAACACTCCAGACATATGAAGCAAAGCAATTTCGTACGCACTGGTAACTAAAACATGCAAGACTCTTAACAGGACGTCTCTTTATCTAGTCCCATTCCCCCACGTTGCTATTAAGAAAAACACGTCCGTGCAAAAAGTTTGCTGCCCAAACACGCTGCAGAAATGAAAGATGGATCAGATTTGGGGCGCCGTTGACAGACACTCGTTATCTGTCTCATGTATCAGTCTATGAGTACTAATCAGTGCCGGTTTAATCAATTACTTACTATCTGTCTGTAGTTATTTGATATGATCCCCCTTTTGAAAATGTAACCACGGTCCTGCTCGTTAATTTAATTAAGCGCCATCGTCAGTTTTTGAAAAAGTAAGCTAGAATCAGTCATGTAAATATAGCCTCTGATCCAACTCTGATCCAATCGGATAGCTGCCTTATGTCTTAATTAAAAAACATCAAAGACATCTCAATATTGCTTGACAGACGTCGCTCGCTTGAAATATATAAATGTCTGATTATTCTTATTTTGATGTAATAATCGCTTGGATATCTACTAACTACTAACACTAAATACGCGTAGCATAAATTCTTTTTATAAAGAAGATAACCCAAAAGTAATTCTGTCATATAAGCACGTAAAGATACAGGTACAGCATACAGTCATGCAATGGTGAAACACACATCTGTTTAAAGCGTGAAATCGTCCTTTTCACAGCTGCTTTTCAAATATCCGAGGAAAAGTAACATGCGACACGTTACTTTGAGATTGTTTCACAAAGTTAATAATAAACAGCGCGGATGCACTCGTGATGCTGCCGCACATACTATAGCAAGCCCAGTATTGCCCGAGACATATATTTAACAGGAAAAGCATCTCACCCGCTTTGGATGGTTTGTGTCCATCGGATCATAAATTCCTCACATGCCAGTAATAATAATCGCTCGGTGGCGTTTTTATTTCTCGAATCTCCCATCTCTTGTCTTTTCTTCTTTATTTATGCTCCCTCTTCAACCGCGTTTTCCAGGTGTTTTCAAACCCAGGTAGAGTCACGTGTTTTTTTTTTTTTTTCTTCAGAGCGTGAGGGCTGGTTTTGATAGTTCTTCAATAGCTGTAAAATGCAATGCAATGTAATTTTTGTCTAAGATCGCCAATGCATGATTTAAATGTGGCCGTAGGCAAACGCAAATACAGATCTGATATAAACGGGTGCACATATGCATGCGGATTCTTCAAGTCAATTAGATGGGTGAAGATAAAAGAAGATAATAACGACTCAGGGTTACTCTCTATAGCCACCGCTTGGGTGCTGCCATGTCATCGTTGCCACGGGAGTCTGCCGGCGTCGCCCCGTGCTTCCTCCTGATCCCCTTTCGAGAAGTTTCGCGAATAGGGTAGGGAAGGAGACGCGAAAAAACGGAGGAGAGAGAAAGAGTGGAAATGCACAAAAAGGAGAGACTCGCAACTCAGCAGCGCTTTCTATTTCGCATTAAAATATAGTTTTGTTAGGACTCCAGCTGGCAGAGAACAGGTGATGGAAAGTAAACCGTGGGATTCACTTGCTGCTTATGTGCACAGACAGCCCACAGCACAGACGTTTTAATATCCTTCATTACACTGCAATAAAGTTTACTGTTATAAACTCGACCTTTGTGCATATACTACTTTGCTTAATTTGATGTTTGGTTTAAGATAGGTGTATATTTATCTTATTAATGATTAAAAAAAAAAAAAAGCAGTAACCTTCCATAATATGAGGTGACGTTAAGCAATAAATAGGCCTAATATGACACAGTCAACTTGCAATTTATTGATTCAACGATTTGCATAAATTATGATGACAAATTCATTTTGAGCCAAACACATAAAATGGGGGGCAAGTGGAAAAACCCTGAACTGCGAACTTGGACGTATCTAATTTAGTATCCCAAATGGAAATGTGTTCAAGAATCCGCATAATTTACGAATAATACTCAGTCTATTGACGAAACACTGATGAATATTCAGCGGAAATGCCTAGCACATAATTTGGTGGTATAATAATTGTTTTTCTTTCCAGAGGAGCTTGTCTGGTCATATAAACATTAAATATGTAATTTGATGTGTTAGCACCCCGCAACCCTGTGTTAAATAAGCACTTGGAAGATGGATGGACGTATTGTGCAAGTCTGCAAGACTCAGCAACATGGCCTCTAAAAGTATGACCCTAAAGCTCAGTAAATCTTACGTCGGATGGATACATTCATAAATTCTGATAGTGATTCCCGCTGATACGGTTGTGAAATTCACCGCTGCAAGATGTGACATTTGGGATTTTGCAGTATTATACAACAGTTGGACTGGAATTTCTGGGTTTGAAAGAAGATAAAAACACATCTTCCTAAAGCAAATGAATTCGTGAATTAGACCAAAGCCTGCGAGTAAAGGCAGCTCTGTTTCTAAGGGCTGAAGTAAGACGTTAAGTAAATGGCTTATAAAATACTGTCGTGTAACCTTTTTACTAAGTAATGTTAAACAAATCCGTGATTAGGCTACAGTACGCAAATGACAAAAACACCTAACTGATTTTTAAAACTTAAATAAATTTAACTAATGGCTTCATTCAAATACATTGTATGATAATTCATTATTGGTACTATAAATTATTAAATAAAAATCCTATTCTCGGTGATAATTCAAGAAGTGGAGAGCAATCTAGCAATGCTGCTAAAATGAGACGTAAACCTGAAGATTAAAATGAGCTTTTTGAGTACATCATTAACTGCTCAGTGCTCTCCGCTGCACGGCTCACGGCAATAAAGGGCAAATTAATTCTTAAGAGCTTATATTGTTATTAGAATTATTAAAAAAATGTTGCTGTAATGCTCATTCTTATCAGAGTGCTACTGGTCTCTTTCTGGCTTTCTGTAACATTGAAATTAATTAAATTATATGATAAATGAATTAATGAGGGGAAAGTACTGCAGGCAAGGGGAACTTTGATTTTCGGGGCAAGCGCGTAAGTATTCAGCTTCAGGACAGGTTCCGAGCGGCGGAGTTTACTTCTAAATCCAGCCAAGTGGTCAATTTTATGTTATACTCTCTTAAGGAATGCAGCATATATGTTATGTAATAATAATAATAATAATAATAATAATAATAATATTGACACTTTGTTGATTCCTCGTGGAGAAATTCCCTTTTCGCCTACCCCATCTTATTTTCCATGGCACACAAACACCTAAGACTCCTACACTATATGGACAAAAGTATTGGGACACACTTCTTAATCATTGAATTCAGGTGTTTCATTCAAACTCATTGCCACAGGTATATAAAATCAAGCACCTTGCCATGCAGTCAGGTTTACAAACATTTGTAAAAGAATGGGTCATTCTGAAGAGCTCGGTGAATTCAAGTGTAGTTCTGTCATAGGATGCCACCTTTGTAATAAGTCAGTTTGTGAAATTTCTTTCCTGCTAGATAATAATAATAATTGATACTTTATGGATCCCTGTAGGGAAATTCTCTTTACACCTCCCCCAGGTTGCCCTCTGTAGGTGAGAGTAAGCATGACCTCAAAGGGCTGCCACCTGTTGCTGCACCCAGGGAGCTGGGGGTTAAGGGCCTTGCTGAAGGGCTCACTGAGGCTGGGCTCAAATTCGCAACCTTCTCCTTCTCCCACTGAGCCACGCACTATTCCACGGTCAACTGTAAGTGGTACTATTGCAAAGTGGAAGAATTTAGGAACAACAGAAACAAACACAAAGTGTAAAGTAACAGAGCGGGTTTCTGAGTGCTGAGGTGCATAGTATGTTAAAGTCGCCAACGCTCTGTTGACTGAATACCTGCAGAGTTCCAAACTTCTTCTGGCATTAACCGCAGCGCAAAAACTGTGCAAGAAGCTTTGTGGAATGGGCTTCCATGGCCGAGCAGCTGAATCCAAGCCTCACATCACCAAGCACAGTGCCAAGCGTCAGATGGAGAAGTGTAAAGCACGCCGCCACTGGACTCTGGAGCAGTAGAAACCTGATCTGTAGAGTGATGAATCACCCCCTTAAGTGGAGGAGGGATAATGGTATGGGGTTGGTTTTCAGGGGATGGACTAGGCCCCTTAGTTCCAGTGAACTCTTAATGCTTTAGCGTAGAATTCTGGACAATTCTATGCTTCCAACTTTATAGGAACAGTTTAGGGAAGGCCCTTTTCAAGGTCCATAAAGACATGGTTGGGTAAGTTTGGTGTGGAAGAACTTGACTGGCCCGCAGAGCCCTGACCTCAACCCCATCGAACACCTTTGACATGAACTAAACTGGAGATTGCGAGCCAGGCCTTCACATCCAACATAATGCCTGAACTCGTAAACCCACAGACAAACTCCACAATCTTGTGGAAAGCCTTCTCAGAGGAGTGGCAGCTGTTATAGCTGCAAAGGGGGGACCAACTCCATATTGATTGCTATAGAATGGGATGTCATACAAGTTCATGTGGGTGCGATGACCAGGTGTCCCAGTACTTTTGTCCATATTCTTGGCAGCAGCACCCACAAAGCTGGGGGTTAGGGGTCTTGCTCAAGGGCCCACAGACCGGACTATTCTGTTGAGGTTGAGCTCAAACCAGCAACCTTCCTATCACAGGCACAGAGGCTTAGCCCACTGAGCCCATGCTACAACTGAACTTCCTATTATTTTTAAGGATAAAATTTGTATTATTTTAATTCTATTACCACACGGTATTTAAATTCATTCAGTCATTTCTGGCCAGTTTCTGTGCTGCTCTACTTATTATTTGTCAGCACACATGAAATGCAATAACAGGCAGGCTTACAATGCAGCATAGCTGAACCCCTCAGTGTGTTCATGTAGATGTTATGTTCCCTCTGCAGTGGCGAGATTACCACCACTCGGCCTAATTATGGAACAGGCACTTTGTAGCTCATAGATTATTTTAACACACACCTGTATGCCAGTCTGTTTTCAGTTCTTCTCTTTTTGGTGATCGCTCTTTATGGATGTTGTACCCAAGCTGGCTTCATTCACCGTGGCTCCATGAAAAGGTTCGTGTCCCAGGTGTGATGATCTCCCTCCCATTGAATGTTACTCGCCAAAAGCCGCATGAGTACCCATGATAACAGGACACCTCTCTTGGCTCCTTCGTCCACACTTCTAGAAATCAAGAAACGTGCCGTCCGTTCATCTTCGCTGCTCCCTCTTACTGATCCCACTTCTCGCCGCTGTGTGTGATTCTGGCCCTGCTGCAGTTTTGTTTATATCAGCTGTAAACAGCCACACAAGCGGCTCTGAGCGCCAGAGGCTTTCGTGTCCGTGAACATCCTGGCGACACCTTTATAATTCATTAATAATTAGCAGCTATGGTTTACATGATCAATCCACTGGTATTATGGAAGCCAGTGACAGTGTGAGCTGAAGCCCCGAATGATTTGTTTAGCTCAGATGTTTTTAAAACCACGCTCTCAGTTCGAGAACAAGGAAAAGCCCCAGATGTCTTAAGATCCTAGCAGTGCTCGTATCCTAGTGTTCAAGTTCACCTCTGAATGTAGAGACATTTCAGTGTGATGCAGTCTCCTGAGGTTCTAGGTTTTTCTGTTTCCACCTAGCTGTCAATCAGATTAATGAATCAAGTTAATTGGAAAAAAAAGTAGGCTAACGTGTCCCTCACTGATCCTTTAAATAACCTACTTTAAGCGATAGTGTCACTTTATTTCATTATCGCAGGCCATCCCGTAGCCTCACTTTGTTGGGGACATCAGCAGAGTGACTAGATTGTGCACGAGATTCTGGCAAGCCATTGTGCAAGCGTATGTCACATAAGCAATCAATAATTTGACATTATATAAACAAGAATCTATTCAACCTCTCGTGGAGGCTCTGACAGGAAACAGCATTCTCCACGAGAAGCTGCTTGTGGCCTATATCTATTTGAAATAATGTTCAACAAAACAATCCTCTGGAATCATTTCCTAACAAGAGCCCCATCTATTTACTGACTTTATAGTATGAAATGGATGCCTCTTTTTTGGCATACTCCACCAAAGCCTTATTGCTCCTAGTCATCTTTCCATTTTCTGTAACTGCTTATCCTATTCAGAGTTGTGTGTGTGTGTGTGGGGGGGGGGTCCAGAGCCTGTCCCAGAAGCTCCAATTAACCTCAGCATGACTCCCCAGTGGAGACTTGAACGCTGGTCCCCCCAGTGTGAGGAAACAGTGCTAACCACTGCACCACCATGCCACCCTACTTAAATGTCATTAATTCTGGTAAAGATTTTTTACGAAAACATTTCATATTTCAGACATACAGCTCAGTAGTTGTATAACTTGCCATGGGTTGCGGAAGAAATACTCATAGGGTTAAATGTCTGGTTATCCTCTCTCTGGGCTGGTGTTAGGGATGTGGTACAGACCCCACATTATCAGTGTGTGGTCAATAATCTAAATCCACTAAAAAACGGCCGTTCAATCACAACCCAAAAGAAACAAAAATCACACCAGCATAAAAAAAGCTTTTTCTATGAACCCAACAGACTGCATCTTGGATGTTGCTAAAAGGCCCTCAGCAGAATTAAACTGAATGAGCTCCATCCATTCATCCCTCTATTCTCCTTAACCACTTGCCCAGTCATAGCAGTCATGGCCAAGGCACATTAAATCCATTTATATACATCTCTGATACCACTTGTGCTTTAATAGCATTTATGGAAAATTAATTTTTAATTATTCTATTGCCATGAACCTTTGCAGTTTTCACATCATAGATGCTCTGATGGACACATTAACTCATGATCTTTATGCTGATTAATTTACACATCTATGTATTTTCTGATTTTACTTCCAAGTTTGATAGGAGTCCAAGAGCACCTCTGTCCATAAGTGTGCATCTGCTACCTCGTGGAAGATCTCCAGCCTTAAGCAGTACGGCACAGTTTCTCCCTAATTACCTATTTTTGAATTTTTCTTCTCCCTGCTGGCAGTGCTGCTGGAAACCTGCCTATATGGCACATTCTTCCCCGGCAGTGCAGTTTGAGCGATGAGACCAAGGGACCATCCTGGCTGAACCTCCCATACGGAGTGAGCCCCTGCTGGCTGACTGTGGTACTGATCCGCCGTCGGTCAGCTGCTCTCTCCACACTCTCTGCAAACAGAAGGTATGAAGCTGTGTTCAGAAAATTAAATTAACCAGGCACGCTGTGGGGTGGAGGGCGGTGTTAGATTTATTAACAAAATAAACCGCCTAATGATAAGATGAGTCGCTTAATGATAACCTTATTTTCCTGTCTCGTTACATTGGTAGGGATTTTTCTTAGGCCTTCGGATGGCTGTGTTTTGGCTGACTCTGAGCCACTGTTTGCAGCATTAAAAAGTGGATATTATTAAAGGGATTTGGCAGCATCATTGTACATTGTGTATTTATTTCTCTGTTTGTGGAGATGTGAGACATTTCAGAGGGAGACCCGGGTGAAACCGCGGTGCATTTCGTGACAGATAAACAGTGGCTCCGTTTGGACAGTCGTTGCCAGGCCAGCGTCAAGGAAACAAGCTCCACTCTGACTTGCTGAGAGTGGAGCGATGCGTTACATTCATCACGTGACAGGAAATGATGACGATGTAATGTCCTCCTGATTGGCAGCTGCTCCCATGAAATTATATGCTAAATAAGGCTTTTTGCATTATTGCCTGAAGTAATGTTTGAATATCTATCTATCTATCTATCTATCTATCTATCTATCTATCTATCTATCTATCTATCTATCTGTCTATCAGTCCGTCCATCCAGTTATAAGTGCCATCTCTATATTTCAAAGTACTGATCACTGTCAAGAACCAGGAACTCATACCAAAATGGGTCAATACTATGAAACAGGGGTAGGCAGCCCTAATCCTGGAGGGCTGGTATCTGGCAGGTTTCCTATCCTACCTGATGAGTTACTATCTGCCTGAGATCAGGTGTGGTTCATCAGAGACCAGATAGGATGGAAAACCTGCTGGATACTGGCACTGCAGGATCAGGGCTGCCTACCTCTGCTGGAAAATGTACTTGCTGTGTTTGGGATATAGGCAGTGAATTCAGAGAGAAACATGCCACCAGGAATCCACACAAACCTCATTCGCAGGTTCTTTTCAGTGCGTTTAAATGGGGACACAAATCTGTTGGTAGACGAGAAACTTCCTGTCACCACAAACATGGTGTTTTGACATTTCTAACTTAATTATAAACAAATCTCCAGTGTAATAACAATCAGGACCTATACCCAAGGGTAACAAACTAATTAAGACGTGAGCATGGCTGTCTCTAAGCCATGCTCACGAGATCAAGAGATGCATTTGCTTGCAGCGCTGATGGTGTGTGCACACAATGGTACTTATTGATTCTGTCAGGGGATCGATGTTGTGACCAGAGGAGATCAATGCAAGAATTTCATACTGAGGCTGCTGAAAGCAAATGCCCCAGTGCAATGCTACAAAGGGATATCCATCGGCTTGCTTCTGCTCCATCCAAGTATCAATGTTTTGGGTACTATAAATATAGCTACTAACTATAACAATGACCTTCGCTGTAATAGCATGCACAACACTTGTACCAAGAATTTAAGCAAATGGTAAATGCTTTTGGTTCAACCTTGCTTCTGCTAATCTCTTGAGTTTGTGTTTCTTCCAAGTGCGAAAATGCCAGAAAACGGTATGAGGAATAGCGCCGCCCTAGTGTGTAACCTGTAATGACACCAGCCCTTGACACAGTCACATGGTTTTGGAGTGACAGATGTAGCATCACATCTCAAGACTGTGTATGAAGAAACACCAGAGACTTTATTCGAGATCAGAGAACCGTGGCTGGCAAGAGGTCAGGGAAAGGTGTTTTAATGCTGGATCATTCCGGTAAATCGCTCAAGCCTGAGCCATCCCCTCGCTTTCAGATAAAAACATCGTCTGAGAAAATGTGCAATGTGAAATGATGGCCATGTAATTTGGGTGGCAGAGCAGCTCTGGCAGATGGAACTGAGTTTCACTTTAACATGAACCTCCACGGGGTGTTGCCGGTGTCCCCATCCTGCCTGGCCATGCAGCATTGGACAGCTCCATCTCCAGCGGTGTCTTGCCGGCTGATCACACGCAGGGCTCTAGCTCCCCAGCTAGGCCTATCCCGTTTCTCTCCAGCTAGGCGATATCCGCTCTCATTCTCCATCGTCACCAGATGATACGCCTCTCTGTGTGAACTACTGCGCATTTACTGAACATTGCTGCATATTTTCATTGTTAGTATCCACCCTAATATCTGGTACTGTGTCAAAGGGGGCAGATTCCAGGCAGCAGAGGGCCCAAAGAAGGGGACACTAAAGACAGGATGCCAGATGCCAGCATGGCACTGCTGATGTTATTCAACTAAATTAGCTAGCAGCTGATAGGTAGATAGATAGATAGATAGATAGATAGATAGATAGATATGTTATTAATGTTGAAGTACACAGTAATAAACAGTAATAATAAATGAAAAATTAGATTGTTATGCGTAGAACTCCATAATCATGTTATCACAGAGATATAGCTACTAATATACACCGAAAATTAATCTAGTTTGACAACTAGACAAGTAAAACACCGTGTAATGACTTGGAAAGTATGGTATAGGACTGGATTTACTGCAGTTCCTGCATTGAGGAGGAAGAAAGTAAAAGCCAATTATGTTCTACATGACCCAAATAAACAGGCGGGAGATGATAAGTGGCCCTTAATCTCATTCATGCTGGGTAGCTTTGCATTTCTGAAAGTCCTAAAAATGACTGTGTTTTTTGTGGCAGGCCTGTGATTTTTCCCCTGCAGTGTACACAGCATCAAAGGAAACGTCGGACTAAAGGAGAGCAGCTTCATTCTGTTCCTAATGCCTGACTACATACACACAGACACCCACGCAGACGCAAACATCCGCTCAGGCGTCTTTTCATACAGCCCCCCTACCCCCCCCCCCCAGTTCATTCACAGCCGATGGCATTTTTAAGACAAGGCATTCTGGTGAGGAAAGTACATTGCGAGGGTAGTCCACACTATTAGGAAATAGCTGCTTTGAGCCATAAAATCGTCTTTAGATAATGAAGCGTAATGTTCCCATTTACTGGAACAAAGTGCCCGGTTTGGACGCACGCAGACCGCGATGCAGCTTTTCATCATGCGTCACCGCGGTAATAACTGACTACTTGCTAAGCATTATAGAGTAGGGTTTGGGGAAGGAGGGGGGACCTTAATTCCTGCTCACCACTGAAGGTTTCCTGGAATCAGAATTTAACGAGTAGGCAGACCAGTCACCTCACACTGTGTCTGGTCAAGCAACTGAAGAGTTGGAATGGAAGAATGTATTTTGTTTACTAACTTTTGAAATATGGTTGTACCGTATCTTTCCAATGTTATCCATGAGTTGTCTTTGACAGAAAGGTTAATCAGATTTCCAGCCAATTTCACTTTGTCCTGGACAGGGGGCACACTAATGGTGGTGCTTGTCTAGGGTGCCACTCCACTAGGACCGGTATTGGGACAGAATTACACCACGATCAGTTCCCGTTACACCTTCTAAAGGTTTTTAAATTCCTTGCAGGACTTTGCAGGGAAGCAGAAGGCTGAATTTCACAGTATGTGCTTCTGTTCTGAACAGGAAGCTGGAGAGGGAAAGTTGAAGATTAGCGTTAATAATCTCACCCCTGTGTGCAGTGCGCAGGCAGGCAGGTGGGAGTGTCAGTAATTCACACACATGTGCAAGCTAGCTGGCAAGATTAGTGTTGAAGCCTTCCACCCCGGCCAGGCACTCTTCAAAGTTTTTCCCTCTGGGAGACTCCCATCCATCAGAGCCACGAGACCGACCTCTTCCCCCAAGCAGCTGCACTACCCAACACCAGAACTGCACTCTACCTCTGGATTATTGCATCTCCGCACTTTACTCTATATTATTTTGTATAATATTTCTTTATTATACATAATTGTCATGCTTGTCTTAATAATTTATTTTTATCCCTTTGCCTTGGTTTATGATTTAGTTAGGATGACAAGATAATTTGTCAGGAAGGACACTGTGAGCTACTTCCGGTTTTACAAACGACTTTAAAAGTGAATGTTTGTTTTTTACACTATAGTGCTGTTCACGGGACCTCGGTACTAAATTTGTTCCCTCACGTGCTACCCCCATGTTCTTGGAATGACAATAAACCTTCTTGAATCTTGATTCTTGAAAGGTTCCCATGCTTGGCTAAATAGTTTAGCTCTTCTCGTGCTTTGACTAGTTTGTTTCCTTGACTGAAAGACTCATCCAGCTGTTTCGCATTAACATTAGTGACACATGCTTGATTATAGGAGACTGACCAATCAGTACACAGCGATAACTTAGTGCTTATGTGAAATCCAGGTCCTTTTGACTGGAATGGTAGCTTACAAATCGTGCCCTAGCTCAAAGTATCCTCCTAATGTGATTGAAGCTGTGACTCGTTCTATGGCCTGAGGAGTGACTTTGTTTATGTGATTTACTCTGCAACTTCACCCTGTGAGCTGAGGGATGGTTTATTTGACTCCCTTTGTCTCTCTAGGTTTGGTTTATATGACTCCCTCTATGTTTTGAAGTATGAGTTTATACGACACCTAAAACTTCTATGACATGGTTTAGGTGAGTTCCTCTTTGTCTTGATGTACAAGTTTACGTGACACTTACAACGCACATGTGGCTCCCTTTTTCACCACAGTAACAGGATATACATTCTGTCTGTGACCTGGGGTCTGGTTCATGTGACACTAAATTCAAGCTTTTTTGGCAAGGTGTAGTCTGTCCCCTATTCTCTAGTCAAAGGGATACTTTTTGAGCATTTCATGCATTAAAATGAGGCTGAGGGATCAGGTTGTTGTCTTTATGTTTAAAGATAACATCCTGGCCATGTGTTCCTCAAAGATAAAGAAAATTTGACTACCAGTAGTGTTTTTTTTGTAGGACACCATGACACAGTGTAAGAATTCCTTAAATGATGGGAGTTTATTTATGGAGTGTGTTGTTTTGGGATTCGCTGCGCGTGTAGTGGTTTAGTGAAGATGAAACAGATGATTATGGTATTATATTCTATCTCAAAGTGTTTGCACTGAATTTATTACAGAAGCATATCGGGGGCCTATGTGCTTTCTCTGGGAATATGCTGCTAGTATGGCATGGAAGATTGAAATACGCCATAAACGGCTATGAGCAGCGACTCTGGCAGGCACACGGCTCCCTGTGCTGCAAAGGGATTCTGTTTTTCTGTTTTCTTGCCTTTAGCTGGCTGTTTTTTGACTCCATGGTTCACACCACACCCCCCCCCCCTTACCCACAATGCTTACAGGCAGACCTCGTATGTTTACTGTACAGCATCAGGAAAAAAGGTCTACAGGTCAGAAATTGCAGTGTAGCAGAGCTGGCACCGGGCTTATGTACCTCTCCATCCAGCAGCTTCTAGAAGACTCTTCTGTGACACAAGCTGGCCACTTCAACCCCCCCTCCCCCCATTCTGTGACACAATGACGCCAATTATGTCTGGGTCATAGTTACATCCAATCCAAATGATTGGTACCGTCATGTTATGCAGAATGATTTTTTTTTATTTACACAAGGCCAACACGCAAACTCCTCTGACCTTTCACGAGTCATTGAAGAACAGAAATGAACATTAACGCAGAAGTCAGGACACCACTCCCTGTGTCAGCATTCAGATGAAGATTAATTAGTAAATGTGGGGTATTTGCTGCTACACGCAGAACGAACGCTGACCCATTCTGTCCTCTCTGTGGGATCATCAGATTACATACTGTATTCATTATTCATTCCCTGCAAATGGTCACGTGACTACTGATGTTAACAAAGATGTTGTCATAATGGAAGCAAAAATGCAATTCTATGTGTATAAAGTCGTGACACCATTGTCATGGTTACAGTCACTCTAACCCAGTATGTAATCATTGACCCCCCGGGCGGACATTAACCATGGCATGACCGTTACTAATTACCAGTAGATGCTATACATTCCAGAACATGATTTACTGACACAAAAAGCATGCTGGTAACACTTAACCTGAGGGGACACAAGTAACTTAGTTACTACTCAAGGTCAAATCATGAGCAAATAGAGAAACTGCATGAAAGACATCAACCGTTATGATTGATTAACGATGAACGAACATGGGATCAGTACATAACTAACACTTAGTTACTGGTTAATTAATGCATTAAGTAAGAGTGTACATTATTTGTAAGTAAAATGTTACCAGCAGGGCTTTCAAAGAGTGGTAGCAGAGAGGAGTGTGTTATACAACACAGAAAATCCTGGTCAGAGGCTCCATTACCATACAACTGACAGGTGATGCAGATTCAAGCAGCACCAACGGGCATTTTTAGATTTTCTGGCTGCTGTAATTGAGGCCAGATGACTCCCTTGGCTATGACACAATGCAGGCAGATGATTGAATTATAGAGCCTTTCCATATGCGGGGTTTAATATATTATTGTAATATTCGTAATACAGGTATATCAATGTGTCAGTGATTCATAGCAAACTCAGACCCCTACAATGTTCGTTTGTGTTTTAATGGGCCACATCCGTGTTTGTAGTGGCATAATGGCGCATGTGAGCATGTGTGTGCATCATCAGGTGCCGCCTGACAAGCTGAAAACAGCAAACAGAGGCGTGAGATAAACAAGGACTTGTTTCTGAGGTTTAATACCCCCCCAAGCTCAATAAACGACCCTCCAACACCATGTCTACCTCCGTCCAATGTCTGCTATAAATTTCATATGAATAGCTGCATTGGAAATATGTTTAATGAAAAAGATGTTGACATTCCACCACTCTGAATTGTATATTTAAAATGTATAAGGTATGAAATCATTTGTGTGTAATTGCCGGTACTATTTAACATTTCTCTACAGGTACACCCACCCATTCATCCATCCATCCATCCATCCATCACTCACCCTGCAGAGGGTGAGAAGATTTTTCCAAATTTCATTCACAGTTTATTTAATTTTTTTATACAGGGGAATAAAATATCAACTGACTTCTATGAGAATGTATCAAGTAAACCGGTTCAATGTCTTTATTAAAAAAAATTCTAGAGGATTTTCCTGACAGTCCAAAGACATGCGATTAGGTGAACTGGCATCTCTGAATTGACCATAGTGTGTGGTTGTGTGTGTGTCTGAGAATGTATGTACCCTGTGTGTGACTGGCATCTCTAAATTGCCCATAGTGTGTGGTTGTGTGTGTGTGTCTGAGAGTGTGTGTGCCCTGTGTGTGACTGGCATCCTGTTTATGCTGCTCCCCTGCCTTGTGCTTGTGCGACTTGATGCGTACATGAAGCACTGTTCAATTTAATCAATTAATTATTCACTATGAACTATTTAAACTCTACAGCTTTGCACGATTCAAACATTTATACAAAAATAAGCTTTTATTGCTGTTTGCTACCCATTCAAACATTCACGCATTAAGAAAAGGGAAAAAAGAAAAAGTTCTTATCTATGAATAATTTAACTTATCTGTTAGTATGGAGTTGACTTGTCATGTGATTAATGTGTTTTATGTAATCAAATTCAATCAGTAATCCGCCCATTTTCTAACCACCTATTCTGCTCGGGGTCTTGGGGGTAATCGCAACAATGTACAATTAAAATCAAAATTAAAATTCAATTATCTGTCAGTATGACAGTGTAGGTTTTTTTTTACCAGAACATGGGCAACATCTATCAAACAGACTATTAATTAACATGCTAATTTAAACAAGCATTACAGAGGCGGCTATTAGAATGCATGTCAATGATAGATGATGAGGATAATTACATTTTACTAGTACATAGATTCAATTCTCACCTATGAAAAGATTCTTAAAGCAGTTTAAAGGTAAAATGCATCCTACACTAAGAACCCCTGAGCTCTCAGCGCCAAGAATGAAGTCGGACTGATTTGCCTAGCATGAGAAACCATCAAATATTCATTTGCTTGACAGGCACGCTTTATTCAGGATGACCTACTTGGGTACTTTTCATGTTACACAATGCCCATTTCTGGCCAACTACTTTTCTTAAGGGCACCGAAAGCACTCCCCATTCAGATGTTTGGGAGTGCAAATCTTCTGGTCCAATTACCTAACCAGTCAGCCACCTGGTGCACTGCCAAAACATACCCCTAAATATTACGAGATAAAGTAGAAGTGCTCTGGAGGTCATTGAGACCTGGCCCCCAAGTCCCTGGGCTCAATTCTGAGGTCATTAATCCTGCGAGTCCCGTGTTGCGCACAGAAAACTGGGAAGAGGATCCTCTGGCGGGGAACAGGGCAAATATCTGGCTCTTTCTGTCCTGCCTCCTGCTTTCAGGGCATCCTGTGTGCAAGCCTCAGATGTCAGACTCGACTTAGGCATTCACCAGTCAATCTACAGACTTTCTGCATGTATCTGGGGTGCCACAGGCTTTTCATTCTGGGCTAATTAGTAAGGGCATGGTAACTCATATATGCTTACACACCAGTTACCGCCATGTAAACGATCCTCTCTGATGTATAAACCACTGCGAAAGTTTCTTTTCAGGAATCTTAGACCCAGGCAGAGGTTTATCTGCCTCCATCCGTGAAAGCTCTCTTTGAGACAGACTTGGGGAGTGCGAGAGCGAGAGAGAGATGTATAAACTTCAATGTATAAATAATAGAAATTATGAAGTGTTGCAAATTTCGTTCGTAACAGTAGTAGATATTTCACAGTAATATGTTTACTCAGTACTGCGGTTTCCCCCAACAATCCAAGAACAGGCTGAGGCTGATTGAAGTTGTCAAACTGCCCATAGTATACATGTGTGAGTGGATGGTGTTTGAGTATGAGTGTGTGAGTATGAGTGTGCCCTGCGATGGGTTGGCGCCCCTTCCTGGGTTGTTCACTGCCTTCTGCCTGTAGCCTCTGGGAAAGACTCCGGACTCCCCCCGACCCTGAACAGGATAAGTGGTTTCAGAAAATGGATGGATGTTTACTTAGTATGAAATGTTTATAACCTGTGGATCTGAATCTGACATGACAGCGCACGAAGACTCCGCCTCATTCTGTCAGCCATTCAGGAGCCGCCCCCCCGCTGTGGCTTCACCGTGACTGGCTCAAAGGCATGCCAATCTTCTCCTGCGGCGCCGTAAGAGATTTGAAGTGCCAAAAATGTACTTCCTTTCAGAGACTCCATCTGATCATAAGCAGCTACTGAGAAGGTGCTCCGGGGGGGGGGGAGCTTGCTGTTCTTATAGCCAATAAAAGAAAAGATTTATTGGAACTGCTCATTCCTCCAGACCTGAATCCCCAGAAGCAAGTTCATAACCTTACGTTTCTGCGGCCTGTGGGAGGCTTAAGCCTAATTAGGCTGGAGAAAGGGGCCAGAGCTGCCAGTGCGGGATGTAGGCTGAGATCTGAGATTTCCGCTTTCATTGGACCCTCCTGCCAATTCCTTTGACATTTGTAACTGATTTGTTATTTTTCTGTTGGGAAAACGAGCGACTGAAACAGGCTCATCCCCAGGACCCCGCTTCATAAATTGAATACTTAGTGAGCACCGCAGGTACCGGCCGGTATATGACACATTTAGAAGTGCAGCAGTGTAAACCCATCAGAGACCAGTGCAGTATCTCTCATATAAAGATCCTGCCAGTAATAACAATGTCCTGCCATTTCAGCTGAACCGTTTCTGGACAACCTCTGAAATGGCTCCCGGGGTTACAGAGGGACTGTGCCATTTGAGCACCAAGACATATTTATCAGGTGCGAAGATACTCCTACATGCAGAAATGTTTACTCTTACCAGGTCATGATGTAAAAAACAAATATGAATAATAAAAAAAACAACCAGAAATAGATTTAGGAGGCCCTACGTCAACTGAGATTCAACATGATTTAATTGTAATCAATAGCTATTGTAGAACCAGGAGAATTAATACATTTTAAAGAATAATTCAAAATAATTGGTAAAATAATTCTCTCACAACATGGATGCTTGTCCTCACCACAGCTGTTAAAGTAAGTTTTGTAAAGTAAGTAATCTCCTGAGTGCAGGGAACCCATGGAGAATATTTCTGCATCAATAATTAAACGATGTTGCTGTATAGCCAATTCTCTCAGTACAAGGCCTCTGTGTAACAAACAGTGATAAGTACCTTTTATGGCTAATCTGTTACCACAAGGAAAAACTTCAAAATATATATTGCTTACTTGTATTTAAATAAACTGTTTACTTTATATGTGATGCAAAGGAAAGTTGAGAAATTTAGCTTATTCGCACAAAAAGGTGACACTAGTATCTTCACGTTGAAAAGGATATAGAAACATGATTTATCCTCAGGCAAACAAAAGCCGTACCTACTTAAAACTCTAATTAGCAGTGGATGAAGTTCATAGCTGGGTTTGACTGACAAGTCGACGACGGATACATGCATAACACCTATTCTGTCCTCGTGATTTAACCCTCCAGGAAAGCAGCAGATTTTAAAAAACAAATCTTTATTAAATGAAAAGAATCTTTCTGTCTTGTCAAGTATGAAATATAATATACAAAAAAACTTCACATTAGTTTTGTCATTAAAAGTAAACATAGCACTAAAAAACAAAGAGACAAAAAGGGGGAGGGTTAAAGAAAACGTGAAGTGGCCAAGACCACGAAATGCCGGCAGCTGACGGTCACACGGCAACGCGCCATGGCGACCGGCAGTCACAGCACAGCATGACAAATACCTGAAACAGCCCAAAAACCAGCTCGTCCCAACCCCCATACAGAAGTGGGAAACCCCTCAGGCTGGACAGCCGTCGAGATCATCCGGGTGGGGCGGGGCGGAGGGGGCACAGAGCATCGGGTCTACGGATAATAGCTGGAATTACACCAGAACGCATGACCCACCTGCCAGTAAGACTGTACCCCATTAGTTCCCCCTGCAGTTAGGTCAGGGCTACGTTACTTTAACACACAAGCCTCAAATGCAGTGTTTTTTTCTTCCATTAGTTAATTTCATTCTTACTCAGGAGGCTCTTCAGGTTTGCTTAAGGAAAAGGACAGAAAAATTCTTAATTCAACACATTCAGGCGTCAGTTTCACTGCTGGTAAATCGAGTGTTTTATATATAAAGAAAAATATAATCACAAGAGGAGAAAATGAAGCTGGTAAAGTACATAGATGTATCTGCAGGCTCAGACGTGCCCATTTAAACTCTTTGGCATATTCAACCAATCGTTTTTTTCTTTACATATATTTATACTCATATAAAAATCATAACTGAAACAACACAAAAGAAATCCACAAACTTCCCTCTACTTTTTATTACACAATAAAACATTAACACCGTTGTGTTTCAATAATTACTCTTTTACCTCTAAAATCGTCTATTATAGCTGCATAACTATTTATACACACATTTTCAGCCTCTCTGGGCCCCCCTTCAGCCCCTCACCCCCGGAACATTCTGGTTGAACATACGATTGCTTCAGGCAGAAAAGCGCGTTTACATCCCCGGCCGCGTCACATAAAGTCATTGAGTTCGGCCTCCAGGGCAGCGGCCATCTCGTCCGCCTCGGAGCTGCTGCATTCATCGTCCTCGTTCGACTCCTTACTGGACTCGCTGGAGGAATCGGCGCCGTCGTCCTGGTTACCGTCTCCGTCGTCGTTGTCGTCCAGCTTGCGTTTCTGACCCCTGTGACAGACACACACAGGTTGAAGGCGCCCCATAAACTCCAAGGCACCGGAGAACAGGCTCCTGTCTGGCACAGCCGAACACGCCTCCTATCATCCCTCTCCTATCAAAGGCCAGCTTTGTGTGCCAAGGCTGATCACATGAAAGATGCTCTGTTCGCCAAAGGCCAAATTAAGTACAACAAACAATGGATTATCCTCTTTTAAATTATCAAAACCTTCAGATCAGGAAATCCAAACACGACTGAACAAACTGCAAAGTTTATCCACTTCAAAGTTTAAACACATTTGGACAGTTAAATATATAAATATATAAATTTCGTACGGGGGGGTCAAATCCTAACTGTTGGACTTAGTTTGTCCAACCAAAACAAGCTGTGTTCGGTATTCAGAGGGCTGGTGTTTCTCTGTGTAATAATGTGCTGCTGGATTCCCCTCCGTTCCCCGTATTCCAGCCTTTGGTCTGGCCCGTCGCATCCTGCATCTATGACAGAAGTGCGCAGCAGACTTGCCCAGCATTCATCACAAGTCCAGTGCAGATTACAGTGACAGACTGCAGAGGTAAAGCTCCCTTAAGATGGGACGTACCATTAATGTATGTTTGGTGGGGGGGGGGGTCCTGAAATTGTACTCCTATTTGTCCTAGTTGGCAACGCGAACCCTCACGAGGGATGCTTTACAGGCAGAGGTTTAACAGCCCCTCGCCCCATAACGTGCTTGCCGGAGTCCTCTCAGTAGTGCTTGTTAGGCTGTGTTAATCAGGTAGGTGCTCTGCTGCTGACGGAGGCTGGTTGGTACGGCCCACCCCGCCGCGCGCTTCACCGAGCAGAAGCGCCTTGCTAATCAGCCATCCCGTCAGAGGCAGTGTCAGGGTTTCGCGTAAAAACCTGAGTTGTCTGTAAGAAAGACGGCTATCATGGTTTCACGCGCAATCCTCCAGATTGCCCCATTCCTTTCTCTTTGTTCCATTTTCAAGGCTCCATCCAAGAGACAACATTCGCTAACACTTGTGAAACAGAGCTAGGAATCCTGGCATCGGCACCATTCTCACTGGCACAAACAAATCCTGGGCCCTTGGCTGGCAAATCGTGGTAATTTCATCCGTCCTGAGTTACTCTTCAGCTGGATTGCGCGATACGGGCACATGGAGTGGAGCAGAACAGCAGATCTCCCAGCTCTAAAAACAAAGTCTGTGAGACTGCTTAAGGTAAACACCATGACCGACTTTGATTCTTTCATGTTAACCAGTCCATGTTAACCAGAGCTGCACATGCTAATGCCAAAACTCAATAGCAGAAACAGTCCAGAAGCAGACAAGTACCATCCAGCTCCACACCGCAAGCAGCCAAACATACGCAATTCAGGAAGTCTGTAGGAGGAACTGCACATCCAGTCTGGCTATATGAAGATAATGGGCCAATCAGAAAAGTCCTTCATTTGCATTTTAGTCTCATAATCCATTAAATACATTGTCTTTTATTTTACCACCGATAACATGATCCACACATCTACTGGATCAACGACCCGTGAAGAAAAGAATCAACATGAAGAGAAACAATCACAGAAAAATGACCAAAAGCATCGAGACGACGGATCCAGCGTATACCGGAAACCAGCAATGTAATTTCACAAATGTTGTTATCTCTCCTTCTTCATGTAGTCATGCCACTGCTGATCTTTATGAGCCAAATTTAGTATTAAGAGAATCTGCTCCATATTCTGCTTGCATCCCACCCAGAGTGGCCCCTGGCACTGGCCCTGGGCATGCTGCCGTAGGCTGCAGGCTGACTGAGCTTCTGCACTGGATAAGCGGTCATACAAGGTTCACAGACGGATCCATGCTCTTGATTCTGGATTTGAGCCATGTGGTGTCGATAAGATGCCCAAGCTTCACGCACACGTGTCCTGCTGACCCCACCTCCACTCACTCGGAAGTACACCCTGGCATCCTGTGACCATCTCAGGAGGAACCACCAGACCACACTCCCCGAAAGGCCTTCTTGGTGTGGCTCTGCAGCCGGTCACTGCTGTGATTCCACTCCATTACCCAAGAGGGCAGGGCAAGAGCCAAATGTGATTAAGAGGCGTCTTGTCCCATTACTCGAGATGTTTTAGAAGGTAATAAAGTAATAAACACAGGTAGAGTATTTTTAATATCTCCTGTCGAAACAGAGGATATTGAACCGGGAAGATATTACAGCGGCACATTTAACGAAGCAGTAAAATATATTAGCCTGTATTAAAGGAGTGTAGGTGTCTCCATGCGGCGAGTGACTGGCTGTGTCAGGGAGAAACCATCAGGGAAGGCGCCATTAGGCAGGGGACAGTGGCTGCTAAATGCCTGGAGGATACTGGAAAATGCTTATTAAAATGGCATGGCACCACTGCATGCAGTGCAGTGGCGGTCTGCAAAGCAAATTTGTGGGTAGGCACCATTTCAAAACCACACAAGACATAAAAAATACACATACACAGATATTAATGTTCTTAAAACTTTATGAAACTATTATACATTCAAACTTTCAGCTAACCTTGTATACTACTGCAGAGATGTGAGTTGTGAATGTCATGATGTTACAACTCATTGCTTATCGCATTATCGGAAGACGGAATGACGACGCTTGGGGGAGGGAATTAAGAGATCTGGCGGAGGAAACTCGCTCATTGGCCGCAAGTTTACCGCAAGTTTAACAACCTGTTATTCACAGTCAATTTAGGCAAGTTATTGGTTGACTGAAAAATTAATTTATACATAACATTTTCACAAAATATTGGGTAGGAACGTGCCTACCTAAAATGATTGGCACAATGTCATTGACTGCGTGGAAAACACCAAGAAGCCAACAGTTGAGGTTATGCCAAAAGACCAAAATAAAAACTCAAAGTGGGGTTGGGAGGGAGGTTAAAAAGAAGAAAAAAAATCACCGCGCTGAGTAATTATGAGCAATAAACAGCACAGGAAGTCTGGCGCTTGCACCAAAACGCTACCATTAGCATACCACGGCTAAAGCTTGACAGATGATTATGTTAATGATTCAGGCGGACCGGCTATGAAGCCCACTGCTGCACAAACAGCTTTGAGCGGACGCCAGACACCACAGGGAGCGCTGGCGGGGAAATCGTGCAAAAAATAGTCTTAAAAACCTCAATCGCACCCCCCTTGGGCCTATGCTCTGAGCTCTCAGCAGGGGCTTATAGGTGGGGCGGAGGTAGCAAGCTGGGGGACCAGCATGAATTAAAGAAACCTTTTCTTTGTAAAATGGCCCGAAGCTTCATTCTGTGTCCCAGTAACGCTGTTCTAAACATAGGGACACAGCGGGCAGGTCCCACAGCTACATCTTCAGGTCTGTGGGGTGCTGGTCTACCACTTTTTGGGGGTGTTTCTGAAGATGTTCTCCTGAGGACGGGCTCTGAGGCAAAACATTCCAGCTACAAACTCGATAAAGTGAATAGGTGAGGAGGGGGAGACCCGCTGTGGCCCTTTGAAATCAGGCCTCCTAATCATTCCTTATATCTAACTGGTGATGAGTTCTCTCCTGCCCCTCCACCACTTTGGCTACTGTGTGGTGAGCATGCTGGTGCAGAATGGCTGCTGTATAATTGCATAATCAGATGGGGGCTACACAGTGCTGGTGGCTGAAGTGGTTCCCCAGTGGTTCTGTAAAACGCCATATAAATGTAACATCCATTCATTCATTCATTCATCCATCTTCCCAGGTAGGTAGCCTCAGTTACAAAAATTGAGTGTGAGTCAGGGAACACTATGGAAAAAACTGACTCATCTTGTCCATTGCAGATCACATCAGACAGTCCGACATGGACAGGGATAGCTAAAGAGGACCAGGGTTCAATTTTAGGACCATTATTGTTCCTAATTTACATTAATGATATTGACACCAATACATACAGTAAACTGGT